>CM066982.1:42096717-42301717 GCA_033977485.1 Hydrangea macrophylla | reverse complement strand
AGAAAACTCTCACAATATTATTAATGATCAAAACTGAATATTACAAACCCTAAAACTGTTTAAATAGCTGAGGCTTAAAGTTGGGCCCTTTTAAGCCTACGAAATATTATGGTCCAATATAATTCATCCCAAAACTAAAATAAAAAGAAACTAATGAATATAAAAAATCCCTAAGTTGGCATGCAAGCCTATAATTTATTCTATAGCTTGAATCATGGACACCCAGCCTTGTAGATCACTAGTATCCTCCTTTGGGCCACTCAGATTAGTCTCAACCCAAATTTGTTGAACCAGCCCAATGAGATTGTCCTTGAACCGCTTTGCTCGCGCCCTTGTAACCGGACCAATTGGCACATGGTTCGGGTCCGCATTCCACCTTGTGCTAGCCGCCATGTTCTCATCATTCCCCTCCTCTTGAAAAGGATTTGTCCTCAAATCGTCACCTACATCAAAAGGAGATAAATCAGTAACATTGAAAGTAGTACTAACATTATACTCACCAGGCAACTCTAGCTTGTAGGCATTATCATTGATGCGCTCAAGAACTTGAAAAGGACCATCGCCTCGGGGAAGCAATTTAGAACGCCTTTGTGCAGGAAATCTTTCTTTTCGCATATGTACCCAAACCCAATCTCCGGGTTCAAAGATGATATTGCGTCGCCCTTTGTTAGCTTGCGTTGCATATTGCTCTGTTCTTCGCTCAATATTGAGCCTTGCTTTCTCATGAATCTGCTTAACAAAATCTGCTTTCTTTTTGCCATCTAAATTAACACGCTCAGTAACAGGTAAAGGAGATAAATCCAAAGGAGTTAAAGGATTAAAACCATACACAATTTCAAAGGGTGAAAATTTAGTAGCAGAATGGATAGTACGATTATAAGCAAACTCAACATGTGGTAAACATTCTTCCCATGTTTTGATGTTCTTTTTAATAATAGCCCTTAACAAAGTAGATAAAGTCCTATTTACTACTTCGGTTTGACCATCAGTTTGTGGATGGCAAGTAGTAGAAAATAATAACTTAGTCCCCAACTTACACCACAAGGTCTTCCAAAAGTAACTCAAGAACTTAACATCTCTATCTGAAACAATGGTTCTAGGCATACCATGTAATCTCACAATCTCCTTAAAGAACAAATCAGCAACATGTGAAGCATCATCAGTTTTGTGACATGGAATAAAATGTGCCATCTTGGAAAATCTATCCACAACCACAAAAATTGAGTCTCGACCATGTTTAGTCCTAGGTAAACCTAACACAAAATCCATTGAAATATCAATCCATGGTTCACTAGGAATTGGAAGAGGTGTGTATAAGCCATGGGGTTGTACTCTAGATTTCGCTCGCCTACATGTGACACATCTACCACAAATCCTCTCAACATCTTGTTTCATGCGTGGCCAATAGAAGTGTTCTTGCAGAACGGCTAATGTTTTAACTACCCCAAAATGTCCCATTAACCCTCCCCCATGTGACTCTCTCACAAGCAACTCTCTCACAGAACAATTTGGAATGCACAATTTATTTTCTCGAAATAAAAACCCTTCATGCCTATAGAATTTATTATGGGCAATTTTTTCACAAGATTCAAACTCTTCACTAAAATCTAGGTCTAAAGGATATAATTCTTTAATATGCTCAAAACCAAGAACCTTAGCATCAAGAGTGGAGATTAGAATGTACCTTCGAGAAAGTGCATCGGCAACGATGTTCTCCTTACCTTGTTTATATCGAATGACGTATGGAAACGTCTCAATGAATTCAACCCATCGTGCATGTCTCTTGTTCAACTTGTGTTGGACTTTAAGGTGCTTTAAAGACTCATGATCGGTGTGAATCACAAACTCTTTAGGCCACAAATAATGCTGCCATGTCTCCAAAGCTCGAACCAATGCATACATCTCTTTGTCATACGTGGGATAGTTCAAGGCAGCCCCACTTAACTTCTCACTAAAGTATGCAATCGGTCTTCCTTCTTGCATAAGCACGGCGCCAATACCTAAACCTGAAGCATCACATTCAATTTCAAAAGTTTTTGTAAAGTTAGGTAAAGCAAGTAAAGGTGCATGAGTTAACTTCTCCTTGAGTAATTGAAATGCCTTCTCTTGCTCTTCCCCCCATTTGAACCCAACATTTTTCTTGATGACTTCGGTTATCGGTGCAGCTATATTACTGAAGTCTTTCACGAACCTCCTGTAAAAACTAGCAAGTCCATGAAAACTTCGCACATTACTTACACTAGATGGGCTTGGCCATTCTTGGATAGCACGAATCTTTTCTTCATCAACCTGTATTCCTTGTGCACACACAACAAAACCAAGAAACACAAGCTTATCGGTGCAAAAAGTGCACTTCTTTAGGTTAGCAAACAACTTTTCATTTCTAAGTACATCTAACACAAGTTTTAAATGCTTCAAATGCTCTTCCAAGTTTTTGCTATAAATCAGGATATCATCAAAATAAACAACTACAAATTTTCCAATGAAAGCACGCAAAACATGGTTCATCAATCTCATAAAAGTACTAGGAGCATTAGTTAATCCAAAAGGCATAACTAACCATTCATACAAACCATATTTTGTTTTAAATGCAGTTTTCCATTCATCACCTTCTTTCATTCTAATTTGATGATACCCACTTTTCAAATCAATCTTAGAAAATATACAAGAACCATGCAACTCATCTAACATATCATCTAAGCGAGGAATAGGGTGTCGATACTTTACCGTTATGTTGTTGACGGCTCGGCAATCAACGCACATTCTCCACGTCCCATCCTTCTTAGGAACCAAAATCACCGGAACGGCGCATGGACTCATACTTTCTCTTACGTACCCCTTTTCCATCAACTCACTAACCTGCTTTTGTAGCTCCTTTGTCTCCTCAGGATTGCTTCTATAGGCTGGTCGGTTTGGAATGGTAGCACCGGGCACGAAATCAATTTGATGTTCAATCCCTCGAATAGGGGGTAAACCATGTGGAACCTCCTCGGGAAAGATATCACCAAACTCCTGCAAAAGAGAAACAACAGAACTAGGCAAAGATGAGTCAATTTGGTTAGTGTTTAAAAATGCCTCTTTGTACAAAAGTACAATCATAGGCTGATTTGAAAACAACGCTCGTTTGATCTCACTCGCTTTTGCATAAAAATTCTTTTTTTGGTTTCCCTCTAATTTCCCCTCAATGGCTGCATTTTTCTTTTCTTTTTCCCTCTCATTTTTCTCACTCCTTCTCTTTTGTTCACTCTCTTTCTTTTGATCACTCTCCCTTTGCAACCTCACTTGATCTTCATAAACTTGCTTCGGTGTCAAAGGCACTAAGGTGATTGTCCTTTGATTAAGCACGAACGAGTATTTATTTGTGAAACCATCATGCTTAACACGTCGATCAAATTGCCATGGCCTCCCTAACAACAAGTGTCCAGCTTGCATCGGAACCACATCACTCAAAACTTCATCTTCATATCTCCCAATACGAAAAGGAACTATTACTTGTTTAGTCACCCTTACTTCTCCACTATCATTGAGCCATTGCAATTTATAAGGCCGTGGATGCTTGATTGTTGGCAGCCCTAATTTCTCCACCAAAGTTGTGCTAGCAACGTTAGTACAACTCCCCCCATCTATGATCACACTACACACCTTATCTTTGACATGACATCTCGTATGAAAGATGTTCTCCCGTTGTGCCTCATCATCTTCCTTAACCTGCATATTTAGAGCTCTCCTTGCCACTAACAAATCCCCTTGGGCAGCGTACTCTTCATCATCGGCATCCTCCAATGGTGGCACAGATTCATTGTCATCTTCATCTTCGGTTTCAATCTCACCATTGTCTCGCATCACCATAACCCGCTTATTTGGACATTGACTTGCTATATGTCCCCTGCCTTGGCATTTAAAACACTTAATGTCACGATTTCTAGAAGTAGAAGAATCAGATTTACCTTGATTTCCATGGCTGGTCACTTCTTGTTTTTGCTCAGTTTTTGGCTTCACCAAAGGCTGCTTCTCATCTCTTTTCCAATTATTTGGTTTCCAAGCGGATGTATTGGAATTTTGGCTTGGATTTTGGCTTGGACGTGTGCTGCTGCCCCTCCTCTTGAGTTGATTCTCAATTTTAATAGCCATGTGTACCATATCCTCCAACTCAACATAGTGTTGCAATTCCACTGCATTGGCAATTTCCCGATTCAACCCAACTAAGAATCTAGCCATTGTAGCCTCTCGATCTTCCTCTACATTCGCTCGAATCATAGCTACTTCCATCTCCTTATAATATTCTTCCACACTCCTATTACCTTGCCTCAAACTTTGCAACTTGTTGTACAACTCTCGGTAATAATAGCTTGGAACGAACCGCTTCCTCATCACAGTTTTCATATCCTCCCACGTCTCTATTGGACGCTCCCTATTTCTTCTCCTATTCAACACCAATTGATCCCACCAAATGATAGCATAATCAGAAAATTCAATGGCAGCAAGTTTTACCTTCTTAGCCTCAGAGTAATGGTGGCAATCAAATACTAATTCTACCTTCTTCTCCCATTCTAGATAGGCTTCCGGATCATTCTTCCCTTGAAACGAAGGAATCTTCATCTTAATACTACCCAAATTATTATCTTCCCGGTTCCTAGCTTCTCTAAACCTAACTTCTCTACCCCGACCACCATATCTCCTATGATTATCTATTGACTCCTGATCATTTTCTTCGTCAAAGTCTTCCCAAAAATACTCCTCTTCTTCAACTCTCACTCCCCTCGGTTGAACTCTCTCTCTTCTACGTCCATGAGGAGCATTGTGTTGTGGCTGCTCCACACGTGCATTCTCTACTCTATCTAACCGTTCATGGACTTGATCCATCTCTGTCCTCAATACCCTCCTCATTTCACCCATTAATGCCTCCAATAGTAGTTTCTGATCAGTCTCTCCCGAAACCTCCCCGGCAATGTTTTTGTCTTTATGGGCCATATTTCGCTGCAAAACAAAGATTAAATAAAAAATATATATAGGACCTCACAACTCTCGCTCACGTGTTTCACTCAACTAGGATGTATCACTCAAGTTCACTCGTGTTTAAACTGAAAATCAATTTGGCTTTTACCCTCTTATGTGCTCACCACTCTTGCCTTTTTCCACTCGTAGTAATTCTCACTCGGTTCTTATGAAACTGTTCAAACAATGACCAGAATTTCTCAGTAACAATCCACACCCAAACTAGACCAATCAAATTTGGAAGCTGAAAGCACGATGAAAGAAAAACGAACGCGGATGGCTAGGTTTCCAAAAGCACAAAAAATGGAATTTTCGGAAAATTTTTTTCACACTATGGAGTAAGGTCAGATTCGGACTCCTTAGACCCCAAATATCGCAAAACAAAAATAAAATTTTAAGCCGAGTTTTTGTACTCTTTTTTTCTTTTCTTTTTTTTCTTTTTTTTTTTCCTCCCCTACAGATCTCTTCTCTTCTCTTCTTTTCTTTTCTTTTCTTTTCTTTTTTTTTTTTTTTTTTTTTTTCTTTTTTTTTTTTTCTTTTTTTTTTTTTTTTTTTAATCAGGCAGACTTCACAGTTCACGTATCTGATTCAGAAACCCTAATTCTCGAGAAGAAAAAAACCACAATAACAACGATCACGAGAATGAACAAACACGAAGTAACAAGAGCAAATCACGGATCAGATTCGCAAACCCTAAACACGAAATTCCAGATCGTAATCGAACACACTTTTTTTTTTTTTTTTTTTTTTGATATGGTTCAAAAACGAGAACGAATAAGAAAACGAAGAGAAACAAAAACGAATACGAACAGAACCAGAAGAAACGAATAAGAACAGAAACGAAAAAGATATGATAAACCTGAGACTAGAACCTGGCTCTGATACCAACTGATACGAACCCCGCCAATACTGTGACGAAACCCGTAACACGATTAATGTCTCGGACCGTTCTACTGTCAGATTCAATGGAAACCGCGACCCAACACCTATAACAGATGCGAATCTTGGTATAAAGGATGGAGACGCCACAATCAAGAATGGAAAACTCGATTGATAAGTCCAGGTATGAACGCCACAGAGTAAATCTGATAAGTTCGAGTAGTTCTTCAAAGAACCAAAGAGAAAACTCTCACAATATTATTAATGATCAAAACTGAATATTACAAACCCTAAAACTGTTTAAATAGCTGAGGCTTAAAGTTGGGCCCTTTTAAGCCTACGAAATATTATGGTCCAATATAATTCATCCCAAAACTAAAATAAAAAGAAACTAATGAATATAAAAAATCCCTAAGTTGGCATGCAAGCCTATAATTTATTCTATAGCTTGAATCATGGACACCCAGCCTTGTAGATCACTAGTATCCTCCTTTGGGCCACTCAGATTAGTCTCAACCCAAATTTGTTGAACCAGCCCAATGAGATTGTCCTTGAACCGTTTTGCTCGCGCCCTTGTAACCGGACCAATTGGCACATGGTTCGGGTCCGCATTCCACCTTGTGCTAGCCGCCATGTTCTCATCAATAAGTCATTTTGACATTAGACGAAGAGAGGACGCTCTAGAACGCAAAAAACCAGCGTTTAGGGTAGTTTTAGGGTTAGATTAGGAGTAGATTAGGTTAGATTCATGTTATTCTTCATCTTTTCCATTGATTTATTGAAGATTCAAGTTTCTTTCAAGTATATTACAAGTTATAATCAGATTATTCTAGGTTTTACTTTCTCTTTTCTTTATTTGATTGTTTATGAATCTAGTAGTTATGATTGTTATGTTTTACTACTTCTGTATTAGTTTATTCATGTTTCCGTAGTTTAGACATTGGGAATATGTGATGAAACATTGATTTCCAACCTCTGCCATGCAATCTTTAGAAAACCTGGGCTCGATCGATCGAAGGTATTTCGATCGATTGAACCAGAGCCATAGTCAAGCGATCGAAGACATTTCGATCGATTGAAGGATGATGTTGTCCGATCGATCGAGAGAGCTTCGACCGATCGAACATGTTAATTCCTGAGATGATTCTTTTAAGTATTCCATGACTTTCTGTTTTAGAAATCTATCATCAAATTGTCCCTATAAGCTCAGTTTGTCACAATATTTTTTAGAACTTGAAGCCTTAAGGCTATTTTCTTTAATGACTTTTGAAAACCACTTTGAATGCTAGCACCATTTAGAGTGCAAGTAATAACCATTGTTTTAAACTGTCTTCCATGTATTTCAAATCACTTGTGATGATATAGTCCCGGTCATGAAAGGGCTATTGATTCTTTATCTTTAGAAAAATACGGAATGCTGACAAGGAATGAACTCCGTAGAACGTTAATGAATGTGCATGGTAGATGGTTAGGATCAATATGGATTCACGTGTTTCCAACACCTTTATTTTATCTGTTTAATTAGTTATGTTTCTTTATGCTTTAGTTTAATATTTAGTTTAATTTAATAAATTAGGATTCGTTAGAACATCCACTCCCAACATTCTTATTTTCTTTTTTCTTTTCGTTAGGTTGTAACTAGTATATATTCTTCCTATTCCTTCCTTGTGGGATCGACCTGGACTTCCAGTACTATATTACTTGCACGATCACCTACACTTGGGCGTTGCACAAGAGCGCACAACTTTTTAGTCGTGTCAGTACCTATGGCATTTGATGCACATAGATGGACTATTACACCCGGACAGGACTGGTATGGGGGTTAAGCATTGTACCCCTATTGTAGAGCTTGTTTATATGGAGATGGGTCGGATGATATTCAACGATGAGGACTTTCACACCACTGAGCTACAGGCTATCTTAGTAGATCCAACACCAGATCTAGTCGTAGAGCCAGAGCCTCAGATCCAACCAAACGTGCCCAATTTCCCACACAAGGAACCTATTGAGGAGGCTGCTAAGGACAATGTAGATCCTGAGGATGATGATGATGAGGATCCTGAGGAGCCAGAGATGGAACTTGAGGAGGGTGACGATGACCCTATGGAGGTTAAGGGGGATGAAAATGACGATGGAGACAAGCATTGAGAGGATGATGAGGGAGTAGAGGATGAGCACAAGGATGATTCTGATGATGAGCCCGAGAACGAGGAGGATCATGGGGATGATCATGACAACCCCCATGAGGACGAGGGTGATGGTGAGGATGGAGGGATTGATCCCATGGATGACGATGGTGATGGTGAGGAGTTTAAGATAGTTCTGGTACCTTAGGGTTTTACTATAGGACCTTGTTCCATTACAACACATTGTTGATGGAAGATGGATACCTACAGATGAGCAGGAGCCAGATGTGTAGCCGAAGGATGACCCGATCCCTGAGATGGTTGACGAGTTTGATTTGTGGCTAGACTGGGTGCCACCAGAGGAGATGGACATTATAGCTGATGAGCCACCTCCGCTTGAGTAAGATGATAAGGTTTTTTGGGGGGTTAGATCCCTAGAATCTTGATATTTATTTCTTTTGATCAGGGCATGTAGCCTACTCTCTTTCTATGTACATGTATAGGTTTTTGATGGTAGTCGGATTAGAGTATTGTTTGATATTGGTGCTACAAATTATTTTATCGTCGTTAGACTTGTTCAGAGATTAGGATTAGAACCCCAGGCGCTTGAGGCTGCTCTTAACAATGTTTCTCCCTTAGGAGTGACGATTACATTAAGTAACGTGTACAAGGACTGCACTCTAACCTTAGAGGGTCAAATCCTTCTAGCGGATTTAATTGTGTTATCGATGGGGAAATTCAATGTGATTTTGGGTATAGATTGGCTTACGAAGTATCATGCTAAGTTAGACTATTCTAGTAAGTCAATTTTGTTCTCCTTACCTAGAAGTTTGCCTTTCTTTTTTTAGTGTAACCCCTCGTGCAACGCATTTTTAACTAGTCATCTAGCTACTGTAGAGAGCTCTAGTACCGATCGATAGCCCAGATACCCGTGGTCTTAGATCTTCCAGAAGTGTTCCAAGATATCACTGGACTGCTACCTAAGAGGGAGATCAATTTCTGCATAGAGTTGCTATCAAGAACGTTGCTAATCTCTAAGACCCATTACCAAATGGCCCCAACAGAAATGCAAGAGTTGAATAAGCAAGTTTAAGAGTTCGAGGATTTGTCATTCGACCAAGCACAATGCCTTGGGGAGCGCCAGTGCTATTTGTGGAGAAAAGGGATGGATCATTTCGACTTTATTTTGACTATAGTGAGTTAAACAAGGTCAAGATGAAGAATAAGTATCCCCTCCCTTGAATAGATGATATGTTCGATCAATTACAGGGAGCAACAACGTTTTCAAAGATAGACCTTCGATCGGGATACCATTAGCTACTCGTTCCACCAGAGGACATACCAACGACTGCCTTTAGAAGAACCATATGTGGTCATTATGAGTTCCTGGTGATGCCGTTTGGACTGAGTAATGCCCCGACTGTATTCATGGATTTGATGAACAGGGTGTTTCGACCATACTTGGATCAGTTCGTGATTGTGTTTGTCGATGATATACTGATTTACTCAAAGATGAAGGAGGAGCACGAGAAGCATGTTCGAATAGAATTGCAAATGCTCAAGGATCATCAATTGTATGCTAAGTTTAGCAAGTACGAGTTCTAGATGGAGGAAGTTAAGTTCTTAGTTCATGTAGTTTCTTCAAAAGGGATTTCAGTAGACTCGTCTAAGACTGATGCTATCCTGAATTGGAACATGCGGTCTAATGCCTCAGAAGTAAGGAGTTTCTTTGGATTGGTAGGTTACTATAGGAGATTTGTGGAAGCATTCTCGAAGATAGCCACGCCATTAACCAGCTTGACTATGAAGGATTCAAAGTACAAATGGTTGGATAAGCATGAACGTGCCTTTCATGAATTGAAGAAAAGGTTAACTTCAGTGCCAGTGCTTACCATACTGACTAGTGGAGGAAGATTTACTATCTACAGTGATGCTTCTTATCAAGGACTAGGATGCATGCTCATGCAAGAAGGTAAGGTAATCACCTAAGGATCGCGACACCTCTGATTCACCGACGTGCTTGCGCCGTCCATTTCTGTCTCAGAGAAAGGCTCCAACAAGACCTTCATATCAAAAGAGTCTTCCGACCACGAAGCCGAACTTGATGGGCCTGAAGGGGCCGAAACCGCATGAGGTGAATTACCCAATGCATGACCTGGAATTAGCAGCCATTGTTTTTGCTCTCAAGATATGGAGGCATTATCTGTTCAGAGACAAGTTTGATTTATTCTCTAATCTCTAATCATAAGAGCCTCAAGTACTTGTTCTCTCAAAAGGAGCTGAATATGAGGTAGTGACACTAGATGGAATTGTTTAAAGATTACGACTTCACTTTATAATACCACCCCGGTAAAGCGAATGTAGTCACTGATGGTTTGAACAGGAAACCCCGTCACAAACTCGCTTCTTTGATGGTTAGAGAGTGGTAAGCATTAGAAACCTTGGCAGAATTTGATACTCAGGCTGCTGATTCGGAAGATGGAAAGCATATCGGATGCCTTGTTATAGAACCGACTCTTATCAAAGCTCAGAAGAAGAGCAAAGGACTGCGGTAATGGTTTGATAAAGTAGCAGCCAAAGATCTGGAGGAATGGAGAATTGGACAAGACAGAAGTCTTCGATGTCGAGACCGACTTTGTGTGCCAAAGGACGATGGATTATAAGAGAAGAAGTGATGAATGAAGCGCACAGGTCAAGGTTGACAGTTCATCCAAGGAGTACGAAGATGTACAAGGACTTGAAGAGAAGTTTTTAGTGGGAAGGAATGAAGAGAGATGTTACAGAGCATGTCTTAAAGTGTTTCACCTACCAACAAGTTAAAGCTGAACATCAGAAGTCGTCGAGACTTTTGCAACCACTGCCAGTACTAGGATGGAAGTGGGAGTACATCTCTATGGATTTTGTCATGGGATTACCATGGTCACAACAAAACCATGACGCGATTTGGGTAGTTATGGATCGACTCACAAAGTCAGCACACTTCATTGCGTACAACATAACGTATCCAATCCAGAAGATGAGCCAATTGTACTTGCAATAAATTATTCGACTACACGGCTTTCCTGTTTTTATTGTTTCGGATCGTGATTCGTGTTTTACAGTTGGATTCTTGGAAAGTTTGCAAGCAACTATGGGGACTTCGTTGAAACTGAGTTCTTCTTTCCTTCCACAGACTGATGGATAAACAGAAAGGACTAATCAAATGTTGGAAGATATACTACGAGCATGCGTAATCAACTTCAAAAGAAGTTGGGAGACGCATTTGTGGCTCATCGAGTTCGCCTACAATAATAGTTATCACTCGAGCATTAGAATGGCACCGTTCGAAGCTCTCTATAGAAGACGGTGTCGTTCACGTCTTTATTGGGCAGAAGCCAGAGAAGCCAAGCTTTTAGGACCTAAGATGTTTGAGAGACTAACGAAAAGATGAACATCATCAGAGAAAGGATGAAGGTGGCCCAGAGTTGACAGAAGATTTATGCAGACAAGTGGCAGAAGGACCTAGAATTATCCGTAGGAGATCACGTCTAGTTGAAAGTTTCTCCAGTAAGTAGAGTGGTAAGATTTGAACAGAAAAGGGAAAAGCTTTTGCCGCACAATATTGGACCTTTTAAGATTCTAGAGCACGTAGGTAAGGTCACCTACAGATAAGCATTACTGCCAAAGATGTTTGGAGTTCACAACGTGTTTCACATCAGCTTGTTGAGAAAGTATATGCACGAATCAATGCACAAGATTAACTTCAAAGATATTGAAGTGGACAGTTGAATGTCGTACACCTAGAGACTAGTACGAATTTTGGGAAGGGAGTTCAAGAAACTAAGGAATAGTGAGATCCCGCTGGTAAAAGTGCAATGGAAGTATCACGACGAGCGCTAAGCATCATGGGAAATGGAATCCGCCATGCAAGAGAAGTACTCAGAGTTGTTTAGTGAGTCTTAGCTCAGATTTCGGGGATGAAATCTTTTGTTGGGTGGTGGAGAGATGTAACACCTGCCCTTTTATCTGAATTTATCTATATATGGATTGTATTTTGTATTTTTGTATCCGTATATGTAAGATGCAAATGTTTATGGATGAACGTTGATGAGAGTTAGTATGGATGATTATTCCTTAACCTTTGATTCCTTAAAACATTAGAAGGATATGAGCAATAGGAGCCCCAGGTGCTCGAGGTACTGGAGCACTTGAGTCATTAGCGCTCGAGCTAAAAACATGAGAAATGATTGTTTTGCCCCTGGGCCCTTAAAACTCTATAAATACCTGAGCTCCTCTAGTATTTGTACATATATAAACTCTATGATACAGAGTGTATTCTAGAGAGAGAGAGATCCTTGAGAGTCATACATATTCATACATATATCCATGCTTGTATGACTTTCAATTCATGATTCATGCTCTCATACGCACACAAGCACCTGCATTACAACTGAAGTGAAGTTCTGGAGCTGAATCCATGAAGATCAAAGTGCATAAGGTCTTAAAGTCTTGGAGCTTTCTAAAGTTGCATTGGAGCTTGATCATTACACATACATACATATCTTCATCATCAAACCCATCTAGAATCTTGTGAGTACTCATACTCACTCTTAATTCATGTTTCATTAAGTTAATTCACGATCCATGATGTTGCATGTAACATGCATTGAGTTTAAATTGAAGTTATGTTGATGAAATAACCAATCTGCTGGTATACTGTCAAACCCGAGCGCCCAGACCAAGTGCGAGCGCTCGAGCCTAACAAATAGGCTAGGTCTAAGCGCTCGAGTTCAACAGTGTTTAAAAGATTAGTTTGTGCATTTTAATTTTATAAGGATCATGTTATGTATGATGGTACTATGAGCTGAGATAGTTGTACCCTGAGATATACTTGCTATATACGCTTGCATGTGTTGTATAGAAGTTGAACTTTATGCTGTGAGTATGGTACTTTAATATATAAACAACTTAATATTGAAAAGAAGAAGGATTCTAGAAATTTATGAAGGCGAGTGCTCGAGCTCACCCGAGCGCTCATGCCCACAGGTTAACAAAGACTATGTTCCTATAGTAAGTAAAGGATGAATTGAACTAGTAGATGTATATGTGCAAGATATGTAAACTCCGAGAATAATATAAGACGTACTTAAGTACGATAATTTGTGAATAAGGCGCATTAACGTCTTGCACTACACGCGTTAATTGATGATGCATAGGTTGCGATAACAAGGATATTAACGAGATGATCGTATCCATTGGTTCGATTCTTGTGCCTTGTTCGTAAAAGAGTAATGAGTCTGTAATGTTGTTGAGATATCGCTGTGGTCATAAGTGCAATGGTTGAAAGAGTAGTCGTACCTTAATGGTATTGTTTGTTATAGATGCCAGAGTAGCAAGAGCAATTGTAGTACTCGTTGGTACTATCAAGGTCAGTTATATTAAGTTGGTTATAATAGGCCATTTGGGTTCGGATGTCAAGCAAGTAGGCCATTTGGGGCTATGATGACAAGTTAACTAATGCTAAATGGAATCAGATGGGGGTTACTCATCAAATGAGGCTAGTTTGGGCTAAGATGTCAAGCAAGTGGCCAGATGGGCTAAAGATGACAAGAGATATCAAGTGGCCAGTTTGGCTAAAGATGATAAGAGGGTAACCCATAGGCCATGTTGAGCTACGATATTCCAGGCCAACGACATTCGTGCCGGAGTGCATGCAAAGAGTCAAGTCTTTATAGATTGGATATGTAGTCCAAACTAAAGTAAAGATTTGATCGGTGGTTTAAAGTAAGTTGAGTCGTAAGAGATTGAACTTGTGGTTCAAAGTGGATTCGTCAAGTCAGATTGGACCAATAGTCCAAAGTGATCAATCGGTTGTTGTCAGTTGTACTTCCAAGTATGAATACTGTTGTTGAGTGCGTCCAAACGTACAATCACGATGAGATTGAGATTAAGCGAGACCTAATGTTAATGTTTTTCTAAAGTATAGAAAGGGAACATTTTACTTCTAAATTGGATTAACAAGTGTTTTTTTTATCAAATGGGTAATCTAGAGATTGAAACTCCTCCCTCTCTCTAGAAATCAGTCCATGGGTAAGAAAAATAGGATTAAACGCTCTCCTCCTCTTTCCCAATCTAAACTTTCTCTAAAGGAGCTGAGGGAGTTTGTGGTTGCAACATCTTCTATTCCTAAAGAGATTGAGAGCTCTTCAGATGATGAACTAGGAAACACATTTTGCAATCTGCGAGACTCATGTGAGGTGGCTAAAGCTAAGAGAGGCATTGAAGAAGGTGATGTGCTTCATGGAAGAGACCAAGTTGACATTGCTGATACCCATTTAACTAGTACTGACCTTCATGTTTCTATTAAAGACAACCTTGAGGGGCCTTTGAATGTTTCTCTTGCTCAAACCCCTTTTTGTACACTTCCAAGCAAAAGAGATATTTCTTGGGTCAATTCCATCAAAGACAGATTTTCAAGAATTCCTGAGGGTCAGTTAAATGGAGACCCAGCTTGCAATGGCCCTGATTCAACTAAATCTAGTATCCCTCTTGCAAATCAGGGTGCTGTCTCTCATGGCCATCCTAGTCATTTTGAAAGTTTCTTGCTAGATGTGTTACACACCGAGTCTACACCTTGTTCTAATGCACATCCTAAGGCCACTACTATTCAGATTCAGTGTGCTTCTTCGGAAAAAATTAGTCCAGACTTGCCAATTTGCCCCCTTTCGAAAGTTCCTCAGGGTGCTGTTCATTCATCCTCTCAGCCTGAGCCTAGTAAGGCTGGGAACTTCCTCAGGGTTGGGTTACAAGCTGATAGGGTAGGAGATCAACCACTGTCTACAAGTTTGATCTATAAAACCCAAGGGGAAGAAGTTGAAGGGTTCAAAGTTGATCAACAAAAATCATCGTCTCGTGGCCCAATGCTGTTTGCCGTAGAGGATAGGGGCACCCCCTCCAACGGCTTTTTTTCCAGCACAAAGAATGGCTGCTCATATAGCCTTGCTGACAGGGCTGACACTCATTTAATGTCGCAGGTTTTGCCACAGCAAAATATTGAGGCTGATCGTTTAGCACATCTTTGTGCAGATTTTGAAACCACATGTTTGCTGTTTCCAAAAAGTCCTCATGATGTCCAATTTCCAGAGAGGATTAAAGACTCCGGCCCCGCTCATCTGACCGCATTTAATGAGCCCACTCCCTTGGCCCCACGTTGTCTGAATGGAGCCTTAATTTTGGCGAAAGATACACGTGCTACGTGCCCCAGTGCCCACATCTCCTGTGGGCCCCTTGATGAGCTGTTCAAGCATTTAGTGCCCTTGTATGGTCAACGGCTAGATTATGGAGCTTCTCCACATGATGCAGACGCGTGTCCCTCATTTGAAAAGGATTTTGTTTGCAGCTTTGGTAATGTGACAAGTGGCCCCCAGCTGTCCGAACTTGCCCATACTCAGCATCAACCCTTGGCAGCAAGGCAAAGTCATGTCAAGACTAGTCCTCCCGTGGGCCCTCGTCCAGCAACTCTTGACCATTTTCAGGATGGACTGTGTCCTTTAACCGTGGTGGGCCCCCAAGACCCTTTAATGTTTGTGACTTTCCCCCCTGGCCAACCTGTGGGGCTTGTTCAAAAGGGAGGAAATACTGGCCACAAAATTGGCTCTTGTCCTCCTATTAAGGATCTGGACGAGGCTCCAGGTCATGAGATTAATTTGAAAGTTGTCACAGAAAGTAGTTCTAAGAAAAAATTTAATGAATTATTTGGCTCAAACCGGGACATAGCTACTCAAGCAGATAGTGAGGTCCCTGATATTACGAGCGCAAATTCTAATGTTGATTTTCCTTTGGCTTTCGTTTCTCATGGAACGAGATCGGAAAGTCTGATTCTTCAAGTCCTGAAAGTGTTAATAGATGAAGGCAGTAACGAGTGGGGCACTACTCTCGTTGGTTATTTCATTGGGAAAGGGCTTCCCTATTCTCTCGTTACCTCTGCTACGGAACGGTTATGGGCTGACCATGGTTTTTTTGATACTCTTGCTACGGACTCGAGAATTTTCTTCTTCACTTTCCCTGGTGAGAGTCAGAGAGATGCGGTTCTTGAAGGAGGGCCGTGGTACATCGCGGGTCAACCCCTCATCTTACAACCATGGAAACCTAGTCTGAAATTGGATAAGAAGGATGTTCAGTCTATTCCTATTTGGGTTAATCTTTATGGTATTCCGTTGGAACTATGGAACCCAAAAGGTATAAGCTTCATTGCTAGCTATATTGGGAAACCATTACGCGTGGATAGAATGACAGCAAGCCGAAGACGCATCACTTACGCTCGAGTTTGTGTTGAGGTGAACGGTGATCTTGACCTCATCGATAAATTTTCTATTGAGATGGCTGATGGCGATGGGAAAAATACGCTGCTTGATATTACTGTTGAGTACCAATGGATGCCTATCCGCTGTTCTAAATGCTCCACGTTCGGACATGATTGTGATAAGGTGGCTAGCCAGAAACCGGGGTATGGTGATAATCGGCATAATAGGGCTACGAAGGGTGTTTGGCAAGTCGTCCAAAGGAAGGAAAAGGGGAAAAAGATTGTCGAAAGTGCTGAATTAGAAGGGAGTGCGAGAATGTCCCCTCAACGTCGTGATGCCAATAATAGGGTTCGGATATCTGATATTGATGGATGTGTTGCTACCTCTTCTGAACAGGAACATGTGATATACTCCTTTAACAATCTTTCTTCTATTTGCGAGAATAGGACTACTTCTGTTCCAATTGACAACTCCTTCAATGGATTAATACCTTTCGTTTATGACAGAGAAGACAATGGCCCACTCGATGGTTGCGTCAGTAGCTCCCTGTACGATGGCTCCTATGAGGAAGATGTTACTAATGAGACAACCCCTGAGAAAGCAGTTGCAGATGATATCGATACTCCCATCTCAGGTCGTCAAAAGAAAAAGGAAGCTAAGATGTTATTCAGCGGTTGTAGGCCTAAAGGTCGCCATCGATCTTGATTGACTCCATGTTGGATTTAGGGTTTGAGTCTTGTTGGATTCTCCCATTGTTGCCTTGAGTGCTTGTCTCCTCTTGTTCCTTGCTTTGAGCTTGCATTTCATTGCATGTTGTTGATCATATTGTAATATCCTGGGGGTATGCCCCTTGAGTTTTGTAAGTGCCGTTTGGCTTTTTCTTTTTTATTCACCAATTTTCCGAAAAAAAACAAGTGTTTTTTGAGCCTATTCAGTGAAGTACGTATACTCACTCAGCTTACAGTAAAGCTGATGACTTTCATGTCCTAGACAGTCAAATGTCCAAATCTTATAGAGGTCGAATACTCAGAAGAAGAGTACGCCGAAGAAGGCTATGGCTTCGAGAGCTAGGGAGCGGAGGCTGAAGGCTCTTATTTATTACCTTTTATTAGTATTTAGAGGCACTAGATGCCGACCATGTTTATATTTGATGTAAGGCTTATGCCCAAGACAATTGATACGAACCCCGCCAATAATGTGACGAAACCCGTAACACGATTAATGTCTCGGACCGTTCTACTGTCAGATTCAATGGAAACCGCGACCCAACATCTATAACAGATGCGAACCTTGGTATAAAAGATGAAGACGCCACAATCAAGGATGGAAAACTCGATTGATAAGTCCAGGTATGAACGCCACAGAGTAAATCTGATAAGTTCGAATAGTTCTTCAAAGAACCAAAGAGAAAACTCTCACAATATTATTAATGATCAAAACTGAATATTACAAACCCTAAAACTGTTTAAATAGCTGAGGCTTAAAGTTGGGCCCTTTTAAGCCTACGAAATATTATGGTCCAATATAATTCACCCCAAAACTAAAATAAAAGGAAACTAATGAATATAAAAAGTCCCTAAGTTGGCATGCAAGCCTATAATTTATTCTAGAGCTTGAATCATGGACACCCAGCCTTGTGGATCACTAGTATCCTCCTTTGGGCCACTCAGATTAGTCTCAACCCAAATTTGTTGAACCAGCCCATTGAGATTGTCCTTGAACCGCTTTGCTCGCGCCCTTGTAACCGGACCAATTGGCACGTGGTTCGGGTCCGCATTCCACCTTGTGCTAGCCGCCATGTTCTCATCAACAATGTCCTTTTCTTTCCTTTCTACGGTTGTACTAAGAGGATTTTAAGACTCTGATGTTTAATATATAAGTATGCCTAGACCACCATGTTTTTTTTTTTTTTTTTTTTTTTTTTTTTTTTTTTTTTTCCGGAAATGGGTAAATATATTCCAAAAAAAGCATGTACAAATGTACAAGGGGCATACCCCAGGATATAAAAAGAAAGCACAGCAGGAGGACTAGTGGCACCAAAGCCACTTAAAAACTAACAAAATACATCACTCAACCACATATCACAAACTAAATCAAAACAAAAGAAAGTTCAAGCCCAGTATCTAGCATATAATTCAATCAGAGGGTCTTCTTTCCATTTTATTCGGATCTGAATGTTGATTTGAGCAACAAGTTTCTGGAGCAGTTGTTCTTGTGGAATGAATTTCCCTTCAAACGTTCTGTTGTTCCTCTCCCTCCATAACCCATAGACAGCAACTCCAAGGCATATTCTAGGGATACTATGTTCAACTTTCTTTCCTTTCCAATTTTGGGCCATCCAAATGACAGTTGTATTCCAATTTGTCCAATTCCAGTTGAGCTCACATCTACGCATCAAATCCTGCCAAACAAAAGAGGCATAAGTGCATTCAAAAAATAAATGATTATGGGTTTCCATATGGCAATGACAAAAAACACAAACAAGGGGCCCTGGGGTATAGGAATAAATCCTGTCATGGGTAGCAAGTCTATTCTGAACCGCCATCCATAGAATGAAGTTCTGTCTAGGAGTACATCCCAAAGACCAAACAATTTTGTGCCAAGGTACCTCAGGGGTCATATCTCTAAAGTGATCCCAAATATGTGCAAATTTAAATACCCCAGATGGAGAGGTTGTCCATGAAATGCTATCTGCCATTCCAGTAGGTTTGTACAAGGTAGATAAAATACTTCTCACTTCATTTAAACCTATAGAATTAGTAGAAGGCCAATTCCAATCATTATTACTTATAATAGTTGCCACTTTAGCTTTAGGGTCAATGGCAGCATCATAAGCAATCCTTCGCGTATATTTCTCAAACAAAGGTCCCGTGGGAAGCCAATTATCAAACCAGAGGGAAGTGTGTTTGCCATCACCAATATTATGAACTATGATGGGTCGAGCAATTTCCCTAAGTTTTAATAATTTCCTCCAATACCAAGAACATTGGCTTGGGGCTTTAACTTCCCAAAAGCTCTTAGATTTAATCATATACATGTGCACCCATTCTTTCCACAAGGATTTATTTTTAGGGTCAAGAAGATTACCAATGTGCTTTAAATTCAGAAGAGTATTAGTGAGAAAAATATCTTTAAATCCCAATCCACCTTCCTTCTTGGGTTTGCAAACCTTGGCCCAAGCTATTTTGGCCCCATGTTTCTTTTCTGTGGATCCAGACCAAAGGAACCTATTCAACACTTGATCCACCTGTTTGAGAACTCCTTTAGGGAGGATGAACATCCCTGACCAATATTGTTGGATACCAGATAACACAGATTGTATAAGCTGAGCCCTACCTGGAAAGGATAACAGTTTCGATCTCCAAGAAGTAATTCTAGCACAAATTTTATTAACCAACTTGCCATGGACCTACGGACCCAAAAGAGAAAATGTTTAAAATTTTCCTATTTTGGCTACTCCGGGGCATGAGATAAACATGAATAGCTAATAGCAAGGGTTAAAAACAACCAATACAGGATAAAGGCAAAAATAATTGGTAATAGTCCAACCATAAACTAATCCACTAGGGAGTGACTGTCCAACTTCCAATGTAATGGGAAAGGTGAGGATCATTCTTCCACTGTACTTGTATTTGTTGGGATATATGGAAACATATCTCTTGAAATATTCTTTCTTTAGGTTTCTCTTCAGATTTGAAAGCTCTGAGCATTCTTCACTTTCCAAATGCTATAAGTAACCAATCCTAGGTACATTTTTGGAATAATGTGCCAAGGAGTCTTTCCTTTCAAATTGTCTGCTGCCCAAACCACAAGAGCATCCCATGAAGAGGCTATACATAAAATTCCCAACCTGTTTAGAACCCCCCTCCCATACAAAAGAAGTACAAGAGCAATTAAAGAATTAGTGGTCATGGGATTCCTAATTTTTATGCAAAAGATACAAGCTAAAGGCCCCGGTGTATACGTATGTATTCTATCATGTGTGGATAATCTGTGGAGAATAGCCAGCCATGAAATAAAACTATACCGAGGAATGCTCCTCGGGAACCAAATTAGTCGATGCCAAGGTACTTTGGGGTAGTGAGTTCTGACATGGTCCCATGCTTTAGCATAGGAAAACACCTTATTAGGATAAGGTAACCATTGAACCACATCACTAGATGTTGAAGGAGAGGGTAAGGAATGTAATTGACCTCTAATTTTCATTAAATCAATAGTATTAGTAGAGGGCCAACTCCATTCCCTTCCATCAATAACATCAGAAACTTTAACATTTAGAGGGACTGTTAATGGAAACAAATTCCAAATCTGTCAAGAATTGGGCCCATAGGATGCCAATTATCGTACCAGAGGAAGGTGCTACAGCCATTACCAATCTTATGCTTAAGCATAGGTCTAGCCATAAACCTTAGCTTAAGAAGCTTTTTCCAATACCAAGAGCATTGCCTTTACTTCCTAAAAACTTTTTCGTTTTAACATGTACTGATGTATCCAGTCCAGCCATAGGGAACTACTTTTTTAAAGTAAAAATAGACCAAATATGTTTAAGATTTAAAATATTGTTCAATTGAGTGAGATTTTTAAGGCCAAGTCCCCCTTCCTTCTTATGTCTATAGACTACATCCCAAGCTACTTTGACACCATGAGTCTTGTCAGTTCCCCCATGTCCATAGGAATCTACTCATTAACTTATCAATATGTTTTAAAACACTCTTAGGGAGAATAAACATGGCACTCCAATAATTTTGTATCCCCGCTAGGACAAATTGGATAAGCTGCAGCCTGCCCGCATAAGAAAGAAATTTAGCAGTCCAAGAAGTAATTCTTGATCTGATTTTGTGAATGAGATCTTCATAGTCTCCCTTCTTAAGTCTAGTGGTGATCAAAAGGATGCCAAGATACTTCATGGGAAAAGTCCCAAGGGCAAATGGGAGATTTTGACAAATAGCATTGGACGTATTATCCTCTGTTCCTGCAATAAACAAACAACTCTTGTTAGGATTGGCCTGCAGGCTTGTGAAGTCATAAAACTGATTCAAAGAGTTAGTCATAACCAAAGTAGAATTTGCATCACCAATGAAAAATAAGAGGAGTTCATCAACAAAGAAAAAGTGTGAGATTTTGAGTTTCTCACATCTCTAATGGTATTTAAAGTGGGGAGTTCTTTGAATGTTATGTTGGATCAATTGGCTAAGAGTATCCATAACATCTAAACTGAAAAAATAAGATTGTGAAGGACTGGACAATAAGATTTGCACTAGGAATAATTCTTGGAAATCTAAATTTTTATCTTATGCAGGTAGAGTACAACTGATAAGCTCTTTCTTGACAGGAATTCAACACTATTGGTCTGGATTATTTATTCTCCCCAAAGGTGTCCTAAAACAAGTTTCCCAAGCTTTGTCTAGATTCCTCTGGTCTGGTAAGACAGATAAGATTTCTGGTGCTAAGCTTGCTTGGTCCAAGGTGTGCAGGCCTAAGAGGGAAGGGGATCTGGGTTTTAAAGATCTTGTTTTGGTTAACATGACCTTAGATTTGAAACATGTTGGAAATCTTGTGGACCCTTCTAATGTTTCCTTGTGGAGAAAGTGGATCCATCAGTATATGCATAAAAACAAGAGTTTCTGGTAGGCCAATTTCCCGTCCTAATGCTCTTGGTACTAGAGAAAGTTATTAAAGCTTAGAGAGGTTTCTGAACCCTTATTAATTCATCGAATTGGTAATGGTAATGACACTTTCCTTTGGTTTGATAATTGGCTCCCTCTGGGCCCCTTGTTGGATCATTTCTCTGATAGAATTGTGTATAATGCTGCAATTAATATTGACGCTAAGGTTAGTAGTATTGTCAGAGGAATGGAGTGGAATTGGCCCGGTTCAAACTCTTTAGAGCTTAATGAGGTTAGAAGTGTGTTATCAAATTTCTATCCCCCTAATAATTGCATGGATTCTATTAAATGGACTACTTCTCTTAATGGAGAGTTCAATACTTTCCTGCCCCACTAGTCCTCGTGCCTGCGCTCATTGTATATCCTGGGGTATGCCCCTTGTACTTTTGTATTGCCCCCTTTTTTGGATTTATTTACCTCTTTCCAAAAAAAAAATACTTTCCTTACTTGGGATCATTTGAGGGATCATGAAACTGAATTTCCTTGGTACAACTCTGTCTGGTTGTCTGGATGTAGCCCCAGACAAATTTTTGTGATATGGTTCGCTGCCCAGAATCGTCTATCCACACATGATAGAATTTATAGTTTTACTCCTGGACCTTTAGTTTGTTGGCTTTGCCAGAATAATATGGAAAGTCATGATCACTTGTTCTTTGACTGCCCTTACTCTTTTTTTGTGTGGCAGGAATTAATGAAAATGTGTGACATCATAAGGCAAAGTCAAAATTGGAATGCTACTTTGGAATGGATGGACCAAAGATTTAAAGGGAAAGCCTTTCAACAAGTGATTCCCAAGATATGCCTTGGAGTGACTGTCTATGGGTTATGGAAAGAGAGAAACACCAGAACTTTTAAGAAGATCTTCAATCCCCCAAGCATTCTTCTGAAGAAAATAGTTTCTCAAATCAATGCTCAAATCAAGGTAAAGTGGAACAATTATGTTAACATGGATATACTTAAATAAAATTTCTCATCTTTGCTTTGCTGATGATCTTCTCCTGTTCTTTAATGGTGATATGAACTCTGCGTTGGTTATGGCAAATTCCTTGAATCAATTTTATGACTTCACTGGCTTGCAGGCTAATACGAGTAAGAGTTGCCTTTTTCTTGCAGGAATGGAAGAAAGTACCTCTAAGGATATATGCCTTCATCTTCCATTTACTCGGGGGTCTCTACCTATGAAGTACCTTGGTGTTCCTTTGATCACCACTAAACTTAAGAAGGGAGATTGTGATGATCTCATCCAGAAAATCAGCTCAAGAATTACTTCTTGGACCTCTAAATTCCTCTCTTATGCTGGCAGGCTGCAACTTATCCAATCTGTCCTTACAGGAATACAAAATTATTGGGCTGCCATGTTTATTCTTCCTAAGAGTGTTCTTAAGCATATTGATAGATTAATGAGTAGATTTCTTTGGACTGGGTGAACAGAAAAGGCCCATGGTGCTAAAGTAGCTTGGAATTTAGTCTGTCGACCCAAGAAGGAGGGAGGGCTTGGTCTAAAAAATCTGACTCAATTGAACTCTACTTTAAATCTTAAACATGTCTGGTGCTTTTTTACTTCTAAAAACCATTCCCTATGGGTTGACTAGATACACACTTACATGTTAAAAGGGAAGAGTTTTTGGGATGTTAAACCCCCTTCTCAATGCTCTTGGTATTGGAGAAAACTCCTTAAACTGAGGCCTATGGCAAAACCTATGCTGAAACATACGATTGGTAATGGCTGTGACACTTTTCTTTGGTATGATAACTGGCATCCTTTGGGCCCTATTTTAGATAGATTTGGATTGCATATACAATATGATGCCACTATCCCTTTAAATGCTAAAGTGTCCGATGTTATTAATGGAAGGGAATGGAGTTGGCCACTCACTAATACTCTTGACTTAATGGAAATTAGAGGCCAACTACAGACTTTCCCCCTTCCTTCGACTTCTAGTGACGTGGTTCAATGGTTACCATCTCCTAACAAAATGTTTTCCTCCGCGAAAACTTAGGACCATGTTAGGCCTTATTACCCTAAAGTTCCTAGGCATCGCCTCATATGGTTTCCGGGGAATATTCCTCGCTATAGTTTTATTTCGTGGTTGGCTATACTTCACAGATTATCCACACATGATAGAATTTATACATACACACTGGGTCCGCTTGCTTGTGTTTTAAGTGCTCTTATACTTCTTATGTGTGGCAGGGGGTTCTCAATAGGTTGGACGTTTCATAATCAGCACCCACATGGGATGATCTTGTGGTTTGGGCAGCGGACAAGTGGAAAGGGAAGACTCCTCAGCACACTGTCCCTAAAATGTGCCTCAGTTTTGTTGTGTATAGCATATGGAAAGAGAGGAATGCTCGGAGCTTTAAAGTGGAAGTTAAGCCTAAGGAAAGACTTTTTCAAGAAATATGCCTCCAGATATCCCTTCAGATACAAGCTAATTGGAAGAATGATCCCCATCTCCCCCAGTACATCGAGAGATGGGCCATTACCCCATAATGGGGAGTTTTGTTTTTGGTTAGCTCCTTGACTTTTGGACCTAGCTATGTTGTGACCCTTGCTCCTTAGATTAGCTTCTCTTTGATGGTGTACTAGGTATATTGATTTTTTGTAAAGTTGGGGCTTTCTTTTTGATTTCCCCACCCTGCTGAATTGTCTCAATGCTTTTTGCGCTCATTGTTTATCCTGGGGTATGCCCCTTGTCACTTAAAATAATCTAACTTTCGGAGTTAAAGCAAGCCGGTCGAAAAGACTGGTTTTTAAAATATTGTTTTTGTTTCCTGCTTTCCTGAGTTTGAGTTAGAGTTAGAGCTCCCTGTTTTACCAAGAGGATTCCATACATAATTCCCAGTATGGAGCCAGCGTCGAAGTGAAGTATAGCAGTGGAAACCACGTCCAAAGTCGGCACCGAGGAAACAGATAGGTCGAACCTATCCCAAGCATAGCTGCTCTCATGAATCCTGTAGCTTCTTTGTGACAACCATTGCCTTCTTGTCTTCTAGCATGTATACATGGGATTTAACCGACAGAATGCGATTAAGATTCCCGTATCGCCATTTTCTGGTTTCAGAAAGCTGCGCTAGAAGGTTCAATGGTCACTTATGTCAATCTGACTGTAAAAACTCTAAATAGAGAGAAGGGACCTATTGGAGGATGGGGCCCGATCGGTAACTCATTCATTACACTGAAAGCGGGAGTGAAGGAACGGACTCATAGAGCTCTCCCCGAAGCCCAAAAGGCATAGGGGAGAGCGTATAAGAGGGAGTGACAGAATGACCCAATGTTTGGAAGCAAGCCGATGAGCCCGGAAGACAGGTATTGAGAATCTTTCTTTCTTTTAGGACTGACATTCCCTCTTTGAGATTTGTGTTTGCACGAAACTTCAATGATTTAATGGTGTTAAAGACAGTAAGAGAAAGTCCTTAACTCTCTGAAAGCAGTTTAAGGAAAGGAGGGGGAACGGGAAGCCCACCATTCCTGAATAGGAATGGGATAGGGCTTCTACCTCTCTTGTAGCTCTGAGCTATGAGCTAAACGAGCTATATGACTACTTTGAGTTAAGCCGAAGGCCTCTTTCAACTCTCTTATAGCATCTAACTGCTTACAGTCTTTATAGATCTGTTCTATAGCTCTATTCTATCTTGGGCTTACAGGGCTTCCTATAGATAGAGGGAACTTTTTTTTTTCGGAAAAAAAGGTTAATCGATTCCAAAAAAGGGCCATACCCTAGGATATTACAAAAAGCGCAAAATCATGCTACGAGAGCCAGACCAAACATTTGAAACAAAGAGCAACAAGCAAACAAACATAGCAACATGGAATGTACCAATCACATGAGACAACCCAACTACCCAAAGCAAGGGCCTCCTCAGGATCATTGTCGTCCCTTCGGTCGACTCCCGCTGAATTTCATCTTAGCTTCCTTCTTTTTCTGTCTGTTGGAGAGGGGACTACCCCTTGTAGGGGTCCCGACCTCACTAGCTTGGCCAAAATCACTAACACAGTCATCAATGTCATCCACACTAAAGGGGGAGGTGGTTTCCTCTCTGGTCTCACCTCGAGGAACATCTGTATGGTAGGAAGAGCTAGCTTTGGGACAAGATGTCCGGGCGGATGGAGAAACAATGGTATCAACTTTGATAGGATTAGGGTCATGATCTTCCAAAAGTTGAGAAAGGGCATCAAATCGGTTACCCTTCGCTAGCGGAGTATCCGAGCCATTCGTGCTTTTAGGACGGTCAGAAGTGTGGTCAGCAACAGTCTTTTTTCCTCTATCTTTGCCTGAAACAACTTGCCAGGTCCCCTTATCCTTACCGTTCCTCTTGAGAGGGTGGCGATCTGGATGGCTCAGACCTGGAGACGCAGTCCGAGAACAATCATGACCAAATTAGGAGCACTTTTTGCATCGAACCGGGGTCCATTGATATTCCAAATTGATTTTTGTTCTAATAGTATTGCCAGTCTCCTCATCTTCTGCTTCAATGTGGAATTCATTGAAGAATTCAAAATCTGCAGAAACTTCAATGCAAACACGAGCATAGGTTATACGCCTTCTACTTGCAGTTATGCGATCAACTCGAATTGGTTTCCCAATAAAACTAGAGATAAAACTGAGTCCCTTCGGATTCCAGTATTCAAGCGGTATACCATAGAAGTTTACCCAGATTGGGATGGAGTGAACCTCCTCGTTTTCAAAGGAGAAATATGGCTTCCACGGCCGAAGAAGGAGAGGTTGACCTGCCACAAACCATGGTCCTCCTTCTAAAATTGCATCCCTAGCTTCCGTACTAGAGAATGAAAAAAAAAACATCCAGAATCAGTGGCCAACGTATCAATGAGGCCCTCATTAGCCCATAGACGATCAGTAACGTTAGTGACTAGGGAAAACGGAAGCTTCCTGCCAAGAAAACGGCCAACATCCAGATAGAGGGAACTTAAGATTGAGTTGGACAAAAAGAGGGCTACCCCACGGAACACAGGCCTAATCGTGACTACGAGGGCTGCCTTTCATCTCTGCTTCACCTCCTGGGTGTATGGAACCCAAAAAGAAAACAAACGGAGCTCTGAACGAAACTCATAGCTTGTTTAGCTCGTTTTTCGTTAAATTAACCCTTTTCCGAAAAAAAAACATGGATAGATATCTCTGTAACTGGTGCTAATGACCTCTTATGGATTTTCTAGTTTTGTTGTTTGTTTGGATGGTTGATATGGTTTGATGAGGCTTGATGTGGTTTGATGGTTGCGCCTCTTAGGTTGTTTGTTTGTGACCTTTGGGCATGTTTTGTCTTGTTTGTTTGCTTTCGCTTCTTGTTCTCTTGTTTTGTGCTCTTTGGTGGTGATTACCACATGTTTCTGCGCTCATTGTATATCCTGGGGTATGCCCCTTGTACATTTGTACACTGTTTTTCGTTTAATTTACCAATTTTCTGGAAAAAAAAAAAGAGTATCCATAACTAGAACAAACATATAAGGTGACCTTGGATCACCTTGTCTAAGGCCCTTAGCTCCCTCAAAGTACCCAATAGATTCCCCATTAAAGTTTATAGAGTATTTAGTACTATTCATTCAAGCTCTGATCCAACCTTGCATCTTGGGAGGGAAACCAAGAACATCAAGTAAGAATTCCCAACTTACACTATCATACGCTTTCATAAGGTCAACCTTAGCCGCAGCTCTAAGGTGGCCAGAAAGCTTAGGATAGTCCCTCATGAGATCCTGGGCAAGAAGAACATTGTCACTTATTTTCCTTCCTTTAATAAAAGCATATTCAGCATTATCTACAAGAGAGGGTAAATTTTTTCGAAGCCTCTTGGAGAAAATTTTAGAAATGCGTTTGTAGAGCGTATTAGAACATGCAATAGGCCTAAACTCACTTATTTTTGAACGATTAAGAATCTTGGAAATGAGGTCTATAAGGGTAGCATTATATTCTTTTAATAATTTGCCTGAAGTGAAAAATTCTTTGATAACTAGCTATCCTATGATGGTCCAAGTTCCCTTAAAAAAATGAGCATTGTACCCATCAGGACCCAGAGCCTTGTTACTATGGATACTAAAGATAGCTTCCTTAATGCCATCATCACTGGGAATTTCATCCATAAGGTTAAATAAATCAGTGGGGATACGCTTATGGATGACTTTACCCAATTCATTAATTCCAGGATAAGGATTAGAGGCAGGGGTGCCAAGCATGGATTTAAAATATCTTATCGCTTCAGCTTTGGCTTCCTTCTCATTAGTGGTTTCAATACCATCAGGTTGGATAAGGGACACAATTCTTTTGTGGTTCCTTTGATTTTTGACTAAATTGTGAAAATAAGCAATGTTCTTATGCCCGGCATCGAGCCATTGGATTCTAGATTTTTGTCTAATTATCTCTTCTTCAATGTGGATGGCTGTTAAGAAACTACTCATAAACCCTTTGTCAAGGGCTCTAAGAGAAGTATCACTAGGGTTCTCATCAAGGTCTCTTTGGCAAGCCCAAAGATCTTCTCAAGCTTTGTTGGCTGTGATTCTCTCCTTGCCTAGGGAATTCTTACTAAGTTTTTTCAAATCCACTTTAAGGTTTTTAAGGCATGGAATAATTGAAATTGGAAGGTACCACCTAGGTGCTTAGTCCAAACAGTACAAATAGTAGTATTAAAGTTCTCCAAATCAGTCCAGTAATTATAGAACGTAATTGGTTTAACTTTCTTACTAATAGGAGGAGATAATTTTATAATAATAGAAGAGTGGTCAGAGATACCGGGGGGGGGGGGGGGTGAAAAACTCAACGAAAGAAAAAGGAAACGAATCCAACTGCCAGGATTAATGAGAGCTCTGTCAAGCTTCCTTTTAGTGAAGTGCACCGAGTCAAATTGCTGGTTGCTTCATGTCATGCCGGGGCATAGCCAAAATTGGGAAAATTTTAAAATTTCCATTTTGGACCGTAAGGCACGTGACTGGTTGTATTACTAAATTGTCCATGACCAAATACTAATAATAAACAACATAGCAAAAAGGATAAAACTAACATCTGCATACATAAATATATTACAATAAGAAGCCATAGTACTAGCGAACTATTACATCATTATAAATACATCATGGTCTCCTGGCTCTTGGGCCTTACAAAAACTATTACAAAAGATAAGATAAGTCTTCTGATAAAGATTACAACCAAAAACATTTTCAAGATTACAACTACTAGTCTTCTCTCTAACTAGCGTAGCCATAATCCTCCTCGGTGTATTCTTCCCCACGCATTCCTCCTGGCCAGCATTACCGCTTGTGTACTTGTCATCTGGAAAAGCTGGACATGGGAACGTCCAGCGACATGAACGTTATCAGCTTATGAAAGCTGAGTGAGAAAACTAAATCAAATGGAACTTATATAGTAACACACGACAAAAATATATTTACTACTATTACGTCTTTTAAAGTTCTCCCACATTCTCACCATGAAACTAAAACCCCTAACGTGCCTACATAGATATTCAAAGAAAATACGATCAATGCGACTAAGAACACTACCAAAATCTACTACTAGAGCCTAACACAGAATCCCAACTCTAGCTAATCAATAACAGAGAGTCTAGCCACATTACACTAACTTTCACTTCGTCACGGAGAATAGATGTATTCAACTCAATCTTCACTTCATCACGGAGAATCGAAGCGTTCAATTGAAACTTCACTTCGTCAAGGAGACTCGAAGTGTTCAACTCAAACCTCACTTCGTCACAGAGAATTGAAGTGTTCGACTCAACCTTCACTTCGTCTTAGAGACTCGAAGTGTTTAACTCAACCCTCCTTTTTTTTCTTTCGAAAAACGATAAATAGATTCCAAAAAAGGGTTGTACACAAGTACAAGGGGCATACCCCCAGGATAAACAATCAAGCACAAAGCATAAGGACAAGTGGCAAAACAAACCACAAGGAAAGCCTCAAAAGGTCAAAAAAGAACAACAAAGAAATCCAACCCTAGCAAAAAACAACAAAATCAAAAGGAAAAACAGCCAAACAAAACTATTCCCAATTACTCAGTAATGCTTGAAGATGGTTGTGAGTTTTCCATTTGATCCTAATTTGAGCATTGATTTGCGAGACAAATATCTTCAAAAGATGCTCTTTTGGAGTAGATGAGTTCTGAAAAGTCCTTTTGTTTCTTTCTCGCCAAAGGCCATAAATTGTAACCCCCAAACAAATTATGGGTATCATGTGCTGAGGTGTCCTCCCCTTCCAGTGCTGGATCATCCAAGAGATAGTGTTATCCCAAGGGGTGCCATTCCAAATCAAGTCACATCTCATCATCAAATCCTGCCAAATGAAATTGGAGTAAGTACACTCAAAGAAAAGGTGGTCATGAGAGTCCATTTGCCTAAGGCATAAAGAACAAGCTAAAGGCCCAAGAGTAAAATTACAAATTCTATCTTGGGTTGCTAGCCTTCTCTGGATGGCTAACCATAATATAAAGTTCTGTCTAGGAGTGCTCCCAGAATACCAAACAAAAGGGTACCAAGGGACATCAGGATTAATGGGTCTAAGGTGGTTCCAGACATGAGAGAAATTAAACTTGCCATTAGGAGAGGTAGTCCAAACAATTTTGTCTTGTAGAGCAGTCGGTTGATAAAAATTGGATAAGAATGCCCGAACTTCATTTAGACCAATGGAGTTAGAGGAGGGCCAATTCCATTGAAACTGAGAAATAATAGTTGCCACTTTAGCATTAGGAGCAATAGCAGCATCATAGGCAATACGAGAGGTGTAACTCTCAAACAAAGGCCCACAAGGGAGCAAATTATCATGCCAAAGAGATGTGCTAAGACCATTACCTATTCTATGTTTAATTAAAGGCTTATCTATACTCCTAAGCTTTAAAAGTTTTCTCCAATACCAAGAGCATTGTCCAGGGGCTTTAACCTTACTTCGTCATGGAGACTCGAAGTGTTTAACTCATCCTTCACTTCATCATGGAGACTCGAAGTGTTCAACTCATTCTTCACTTCGTCATGGAGAATCAAAGCGTTCAACTCATTCTTCACTTCGTCATAGACTCAAAGTGTTCAACTCAACCTTCACTTCGTCACCGAGACTCGAAGTTTTCAACTCACCTCGTCATGAAGAATCGAAGTGTTTAACTCACCTCGTTATGAAGAATTGAAGTGTTCAACTCACCTCGTCACGAAGAATCGAAGTGTTCAACTCACCTCGTTACGAAGAATTGAAGTGTTCAACTCACCTCGTCATGAAGAATCGAAGTGTTCAACTTACCTCGTCATGAAGAATCAAAGTGTTCCACTCAACTCGTCATGAAGAATTGAAGTGTTCAACTCAACTCATCACGAAGAATCGAAGTGTTCAACTCACCTCATCACGAAGAATCGAAGTGTTCAACTCACCTCTTCACCACTCACCTCATCACGAAGAATCGAAGTGTTCAACTCAACTCGTCATGAAGAATTGAAGTGTTCAACTCACCTCGTCACGAAGAATCGAAGTGTTCAACTCACCTCGTCATAATAAATCGAAGTGTTCCACTCACCTCATCACGATATCTCACCAAGTCCAAAGACTTCCAGCTTCTCTAGCCAAGTTCGAAGACTTCTAGTGTATCCCGCCAAGTCTGAAGACTTCCAGCTTATCCAGCCAAGTCCAAAGACTTCCATCGTATTCCGTCAGGTCCAAAGACTATCACGCTCAACACCGTTGGGACAAATAAAGCCGGATAATAAGAAAACCCCATCTCATCACCTGTTGATCACTACGGATCCGGTTGCCTCAACAGGTCTTACACCATTCATATCTTTCCATGGAACACAGACTATGTAGTGAGTACTGACATTATGTTGTGAATGCACGTGTTCATAATAAATCTAACATGGAGTCCTAACTTCCCAACCAACCCGACACAAAGTCTCAACATAACCAAACTAAGTTTAACGCAGAGTCCTACTCACAATGTTTTTTTTTTTTTTTTTTTTTCGGAAAATGGTAAATAAATTCCAAAAAAGATGTACAAATGTACAAGGGGCATACCCTAGGATAGGAAAAAAAGCGCAAGCATGAGGACTGTGGCAAAACCACACAAAAAAGGCCAGAGCCAGAGCCTGGAAAGCCTTACAAATCTAGAACACTAACCAAACAAAGGAAAACAGCAATATAAGTCCTTACGGGAAAAAGAATAGAATTGCAAGAATGTCTAGAGAGAGAAAGTCTGCCTTCTCTCTAGAATTTGGTTAATCTTGGTTTTTTCATCATCCTCAGCCTCTTTGTCTCACTTCCTTTCTTCACTTCTTTCCTCCCATCCCCCTCCATCCCCATCTATTTCTGTTCTCTTCTCTTGGTTCAGGATGAAAAGTCAAGTTAACAAGGATATTTCTAACTCTGCAAGTATAGATATTGATTCAGTTGGTTTTATTATTTCTAATCCTTCACAGTCTATTATGAGTAAGATAAGTGATGATGGGGTCTTTACCATTTCTGGTGACCCAAATGTTTCCATTGTTGATCATCTGATTGGGTCAGACATAAATGTTGGCTATTTAAGTGAAGAAGAACTGGAAATCCCAGAGAAATTGGTGGATCCGAAAATCATTGGAGCAGAGGAGAGTGGTCTAGTAGTGGATGGAGTCTCCTTCAGATCCCTTCAAGACTCTAAGGAGATTCTCAGAAGGAAAATAAAAGCCTCTATGGAAACTGTGGCCACCAAGCCTGTCTGTATAAGTCCTATGATTGCTGCTACACAGATTAATGGGGATCCATATACTACATTGGATTCAACCCCCCTCAATGCTACTAAGAGTGCTATGAGGGGAATTGAATCTAATGGTGTCTTTGATGGCAACAATAGAAAGGCTCTTGTTACCAATGAATTTAATCCAGAGACTGATGAAGATGATGAAGAGTTGTCTATAGATCATCCACTCAAGGTGGGCTATGAAGCTTCAATTAGAATAAATTCTAAGTTAGTGGAAGAGAATACACAACTTCGTGCCCTTCTTGCTGTGAAGAATGAAAATCAGGGTCAGGCCTTTGTTTCCCATCCTGGTTACCCTTCTTCAAAGAGGGGGCTTTCCCTTGCTAATAACACCCCTTTACGGGGTAATGGTAGTAGGGGAGGGAGGGGCAATTCTAGAGGAAGTAATAGCTGGAGGGAAACTCAGTTTGAAAGATTTGATATCTGCCCAGGAGCCCATCTCCCTATTTCTGTTAATTCAAAAAACTGTGAGGTTTCTACTGCTCATACTGTTCTTAATGTGTCAGCCCACTCTTTAGAGAATCAAACAAATTTTTCCGAAAATTCTTCTTGTGATCTCTCTAAGTTGTCTAACACTGGGCCCAAGGTGTTTGGCGCGTGTGCGAGCCCCAACGGTCATGTTGCAGCTGACAAGCACATGGGTAGTCTTTCTTTATCCGCAAATTCCGGTGATGTGGCTTCTCAATGTCCTGAGGCCCCCACTTCGGTTACACGCGTGGTAAGTGGGAGTGAAGCCAACGGGCAGATTTATGCCAACAGTGCTATACAATATCCTGGCTTGGACAGTGCAACGCAAGCTGGATGTGTTGCCCCTACACGCAATATGGTGGGCACAAGCACCAAGGCCGGGTCTTTTGAGGCTGACAAGCACATGGGCGTTCCCCACTTTTCCCTATTACCCGGCGCTTTGTCCACTGCATCAAACCTCCAAAATTCAGCAACATGCCACTTGAGCCTTGCCCTTGAGCCCACATACTCCAATGCATCAACAGTGAGTCAAAAGGTTACCTACCCCTTACCCTTAAAATCCGGAGATGTGTCTCCCTTACATTCTCCAATTTTTAATTCATCTTCTCCTATAGTTAATGACTCGCATATAGGGGCCCACCAACCAACTTTATCTCTTGCTGAAGTGGATTTGTATTCCACCCACGTGGACAGCTCTACCACTCACAAGAGTACTCCCACCTCTGTTCCTACTTCCTCTACAACAAAACTGCATGGTCCCCCACTAGTAAGTTCAGAGAAGCTGCCTGCTACAAATCAGATTGAGCCTAACAACACCAAGACTTGGGCTTCTTTGGTTACTCCCCAGAATTCTCTAGGCTTTAAGCTGAATTACATAAAACCTCGGGAAGAAGATAGAAATCAGCACCTCAGTATCCCAAAGGAGGTGTACATAGAAGGAAGCCATGCTTGGCATAACACATTAGTTGGGTATTTCATTGGGAAGAAAATTCCTTTCTCATTTGTCAAGAATGCTACAGAAAGATTATGGGGAAAAAAGGGTCTGCATGATATGGTAGCCACTGATTCAGGCTTTTTCTTCTTTAAATTCAATAGTGAAGAGGAATGTTTGGCTATTCTTGAAGGAGGTCCATGGCATGTGAGTGGACAACCAATTATTTTGAGGAAATGGCAGTCTGGCCTTACTCTCTCCAGGGAGGCAATATCCACAATTCCGGTGTGGGTTCATATTTATAATATTCCACTGGAACTGTGGAACCCTTTGGGGTTAAGCCATATAGCAAGTGCTATAGGGAAACCTCTGCATGTAGCTAAAGTCACTGCTGACGGAAGACGAATCTCATATGCTCGAATATGCATTGAGCTCAATGCCAAACATGAGTTACTTAAAGAGCTTGTGATTGATTTTGAAGACCCTCTTACTGGTGAAATTGAGCCCATTTACCTTCCAATTCAATACCAATGGAATCCCATTCGTTGTGCAAAATGCAAGAAATTTGGCCATGATTGTGCTAAACTACCTAAAGCTCCAATCCAGGCCCAGAAAGCCCCTCCTGTTACTCAAGAAAATACTGCAGATGCATGGCAAACCAAAAATAAGGGCAAGTTCAGTGGAGTTGAAAAAACAGGCACTACATCAAATCCGGCTACTATGCTTGAACCCACATTTGGTATTACTAAAGACACTGCCAAAACTGATATAATTTCAGATATTCACTTGAAGTCTTATGCTCCTGTCAGTCCCAAGAGTCTGGCTTTGAAGAGTAATAGGTTCTCCTCCTTGGAAGTAGTCAATGAGGAAGATGATCCAACAGTTCTGCCAGCTTATGTGATGGAAGGAGCACCTGTTCTAACCAAAGGTCCAAATGTTATATTACCCACCGTAGAGGATTCACAAATTTCTAGTGATAGATCAGCTCCTTTAATTAAGGAGGATGTTCAAGCTGAACTAGCAACTATCAATTCTTGTGAAGATAATAATTCCATGCAGATTGAAGATACTCAGGACCAAGCTTTTAAATTTCAAAATGTTGAGATTTTAGTTGTGGAAAAGAAAGAACAAGCTAACATTTCTCTAAATTCTCTAAGCACAAATTTGGTGGAAGAAATATCATCTCAGCAAACCTCTAGTTCTGGGCAGCAGAACTATGCAGATGATAAGGATTGTCAGGAACAGGCAATGATAGAGGAAGCCAATGAATCTGCCTCATATCTATCCTCCTCACAGAAGGATGCTCTCTATCTGGACTCAGGTCAGATCTCTCCTCTTGTCTCCCCTGTTAATAAAATTCAGAATGGTATTAGCCCTGGTATAAGGAATAGAAAAGGATCGTCCTCAGGAAGGAGGAAAAAACCTCATAAAAGAAATTAATGATTATAAGCTGCTGGAATATAAGGGGTCTCAACCAACCCTCTAAACAATTTGAGGTTGCTAAATTTATTTTTCAAAATAATCTTGATGTTATTGGTATTGTTGAAACCAAAGTTAGATAGTCTAATGAAGATTTGATCAAAAGAAACATTTTTAAAAATTGGAACCTTGTTACCAATAGTACTACCACATCTGTTGGTAGAATTTGGGTTGGTTGGAATCCTGATAAAGTTAAACTTTCTATCCTTAAAACCACCCCCCAAGTTATTCATACTCTTATTGAAAATGATGACCAAAGCATAGCCTTTGAAGCGTCTTTTATTTATGGAGCAAACACTGGCCCTGAAAGAGTTAATCTTTGGGCTACCCTGAAATCTATTTCTAGATCTAGTCATTCAACCAATCCTAATCACATTGTTTTGGGGGACTTTAATGTTGTTTTGAATACCAATGAGATTTCTGATGCCAATGTTTGCCTGAATTCTGAAATTAATGATTTTACTGAATGTGTGAACCACCTCTGTCTGTCTGATCTGCGATATTCTGGGGAGTTTTTCACTTGGTGTAATAGGAGATATGGGAAACCTGACTTTACAGAAAGGAAATTAGACAGAGTTTTAGTTAACCAAGCCTGGCTGGATAATTTTCCTGATGCTTTTACTCACTTCCACAAGCCAGGTATCTCTGATCATTCATCTATTATTACTTATGTTGATAGAAAAGCTATCAAGAAGGGTAGATCCTTTAAATTCTATAACTTTTGGACTCAACTTGATAACTACTCTGAAGTGGTTTCCCAAGCCTGGAACTCCAATGTTAGCGGCACTCTCCAGTACCAAATTTGCCATAAACTTAGAATTGTCAAACATAAGTTAAAAAAGTTTAGCAAAAAGTTTTATGGTAAGGAAAAACTTCAAGCTGACAAAGCAAGAGAAGAGTTGGAGAATGTCCAATCTGACCTTCTTCAAAATCCTTATGACACTAATCTTTTAACCAAGCAAAAAGTTTGCATGAAACTTTTCCTTGACTCTATTTGGATTGAAGAAGAGACACTCAAACAGAAATCTAGAATTCAATGGTTAGAGGGAGGTGATAAAAATTCTAGATATTTCTTTAATTATATCAAAGAGAGAAGGAATAGGAATAGAATTTTCAAATTGGAAAAACCTAACGGCCAGTTTACTTGTAATATTGAAGATGCAAAAAATGAAGCTGTTAGATATTTCAAAACTCTCCTGGGTACTTCTGCTACAAACTCTTACCCGGGTATTGCTACTTTAAGTCAAATTATCCATAAAAGGATACCTGAGAACCTTGTGATGAGTCTTGATAGTGTTCCCACCTCTGAAGAGATTCAAGATGTTTTTTTCTCATTACATGACAACAAAGCTCCGGGTCCGGATGGTTTTAATGCCTATTTTTTTAAACAGTCTTGGCACATTGTGGGATCTAATGTCATATCTGCTATTACTGAATTTTTCACCACCGGAGAAATGCTTAGAGAGTCTAATGCAACTATTATCGCTTTGATTCCTAAAGTCCCCAATCCTTCTAAGATGGGGGACTTTAGGCCAATATCTTGTTGTAATACAATCTACAAATGCATTTCGAAAATCATTGCTAATAAACTCCAAATGGTTCTTCCCTCTATTATTGATCAAGCTCAATCAGCCTTTGTCAAAGGGAGGAAAATTAGTGACAATGTTTTACTTGCTCAAGATCTTTTAAGAGATTACCATAAAACTGGAGGTAAACCTCGGGCTTCCGCCAAGGTGGATCTTATGAAAGCATATGACCATGTTAATTGGAGTTTCCTTTTTGATCTTCTTAATATTTTAGGTTTTCCTCCTTTATTGAGAAAATGGATCAAAGCTTGTATATCTACACCAAGGTATTCCATTAATTTTAATGGTGAATCAGTGGGATACTTTGATGGAGCAAAAGGTCTTAGGCAGGGTGATCCCATGTCCCCTTACCTTTTTGTAATCATTATGGATGCTTTGAGCCAACTTCTACATTCTAACATCCAGAATAGTTCCTTTTCTTTCCACTGGAAATGCGACAAAATGAAAATCTCACATCTTTGCTTCGCTGATGACTTAATTATTCTTTTAAATGGGGACTTGGAGTCAGCAAAACTTATAAGACATACTTTGAATCAATTTTATGATATTTCTGGCTTGCAAGCTAATAATACTAAAAGCTGTCTTTTCTTATCAGGGGTTGATGATAACTTGGCCACTGATTTGTTAAGTGAACTCCATTTTTCTAAAGGGAGTCTTCCCTTAAAGTATTTAGGTGTTCCTTTGATTACCACTAAATTAAAGAAATGCCATTGTGAAGAGCTTATTTCTAAAATTTGTTCTCGTATTAACTCTTGGAAATCCAAATTTCTTTCCTTTGCTGGTAGGACTCAACTTATCCGTTCTGTGTTATCTGGGATTCAACTTTTTTGGTCTGGAATGTTTATATTACCAAAAAGTGTGCTTAAACAGGTGGAACAATGTATGAACAGATTCCTTTGGAGTGGAGGAACTGAAAGAATACATGGTGCTAAAATTGCTTGGGTGAATGTTTGTAAACCCAAAGAAGAGGGAGGCCTCGGTCTAAAGGACATTTTCCTTACGAACACAGTGCTCAATCTGAAACATTTAGGGAGTATTCTTGACCCTTCAAATAACTCGTTATGGAAAAAGTGGATCCACATGTACATGCTCAAATCCAAAAGCATTTGGGAGGTGAAAGCCCCTGGACAATGCTCTTGGTATTGGAGAAAGCTATTAAAGCTTAGGAGTATAGCTAGGCCTTTAATCAAACATAAAATCGGTAATGGCTTAAATACTTCACTTTGGTATGATAATTGGCTCCCTTGTGGGCCTTTATTTGAGAAGTATACCTCTCGAATTGCCTATGATGCTGCTATTGCCCCTAATGCTAAAGTGGCAACTATTGTGTCTCACTTGGAATGGAATTGGCCTTCCTCTAATTCCATTGGACTAAATGAAGTTCGGGCCATTTTGTCTAATTTTTATCAGCCTACTACACTTCAAGACAAAATGGTTTGGACTACTTCTCCTAATGGCAAGTATAACTTCTCTCATGTATGGAACTGCCTTAGACCCATTAATTCTGATGTCCCTTGGCACCATTTTGTTTGGTACTCTGGGAACTCTCCTAGACATAACTTTATATTATGGCTTGCTATCCAGAGAAGGCTAGCAACACAAGATAGAATTTGTAACTACACTCCAGGGCCTTTAGCATGTGCTTTATGCCTGAGGCAAATGGACTCTCATGATCATCTTTTCTTTGAGTGTACTTACTCCAATTTCATTTGGCAGGAATTAATGCTGAGATGCAACCTAATTTGGAATGGCACCCCTTGGGATAATACTGTGTCGTGGATGATCGAGCATTGGAAGGGGAGGACTCCTCAGCATATGATACCCAGAAATTGTTTGGGGATTACAATTTATGGCATATGGAAGGAAAGAAACAAAAGAACCTTTCAGAACTCATCTATACCAAAAGAGCACCTTTTGAAGAATTTTGTCTCACAAATCAATGCTCAAATCAGGATCAAATGGAAAACTCACAACCGTCTTCAAGCCTTGCTTAGGAATTGGGAGTAATTGGGAGTAATTGGGAGTTGTTTTGATTTGCTCTCACTGTTTTCTTTGTATTGATTTGGTATTTTTCCTTGGTTTGGTTTTCTTTTGTTGTTCCCTTTTTTGGCCTTTTGAGGCATTTTTTGTGGTTTGACTTGCCACTTGTCCTTATGCTTTGTGCCTTTTGAATATCCTGGGGTATGCCCCTTGTACATTTGTACATCCCCTTTTTGGAATCTATTTACCGTTTTCCGAAAAAAAAAAAAACAAAGGAAAACAACTCCAAAATAGGAAAAATAAAGGCTAGAGCCAGAGCCTGGGAAGCCTTACAAATCAAGAACACTAACCAAAACAAAGGAAAACAACTCCAAAAATAGGAAAATAAGCAGACATAACCCTAATTAAATCCAGTATCTAACATAGAGTTCAAGAAGGGAGTGTCGTTTCCATTGAGATCTAATTTGCAAGTTGATTTGAGATATAAGTGTTTGCAGCAACTGTTCTTTAGGAGTGGCAGGACCTTTAAAGACCCTAGTGTTTCTCTCCTTCCAAATACCATAGACTGCAACCCCAAGGCAGATAATTGGGATAGCTTGTTGGATCCTCTTCCCCCTCCAATGTTGCGCCATCCACTGAACAGTAGCATTCCAATCTGTCCTATGCCTCTTAAATCACACCTTTGCATCAAACCCTGCCATAGAAAGGACGCATAAGTACAGTCAAAAAATAAATGATTATGTGATTCCATTTGGCAATGACAAAACACACAAGCAAGAGGACCAGGAGTAAAGGCATAGATCCTGTCATGTGTTGCAAGTCTATTCTGAACTGCAATCCAAAGAATGAAGTTCTGTCTCGGAGTGCATCCTGAAAACCAAACAATTTCGTACCAAGATGCCACAAGAGCAACATCTCTAAAGTGGTTCCAAATGTGTGCAAATTTATAAATCCCAGAGGGGGAAATAGTCCAAAAGATACTATCTGACATTCCAGTAGGCTTATACATATTAGATAAAATAATTCTAACTTCATTCAAGCCTATGGAGTTAGATAAGGGCCAATTCCAGTCATTGTTTCTAATGATAGTCTCAACTTTAGCTTTCAAATGAATGGCCGCATCATAAGCAATCCTACTAATTTGGGCATCTGTCTCCAGATTTTCTTACAGATTCAAGCTACATGGAAGAACGATCCCCATCTCCCTCAGTACGTTGAAAGATGGGCCATTACTACATAATTTGGGCATTTTGCTTGGCCCTCACGATTGACATGATTGACATGGCTTTTTTGTAAATTTGGGTTGGGTTGAGTTTGTTTGTTTGTTTTATTGTTTACTTAGGTAGTTTGCTTAGTGCAGTTGGTTGTTAGGATGGGTCACACTCTGGGTTTTGGCTTTTGATTGTTTTCTATCCTGTGTTGCATTGTCTGGATGCAGGTTTTGTGCTGATTGTTTATCCTGGGGAATGCCCCTTGTACTTTTGTACAGTGCTGTTTGACTTTCTTTTCGTTAAATTAACCCTTTTACCGAAAAAAATAAGCAATCCTACTAGTATATTTTTCAACCAAAGGGCCAATGGGAAGCCAGTTATCAAACCAAAGGGAAGTATGTTTGCCATCACCAATCTTATGGGTTAGGATGGGTCTAACAAGATCCCTTAGTTTTAATAACTTTTTCCAATACCAAGAACACTGGCTGGGAGCTTTTTTTTTTTTCGGAAAAAAAAAAAAAAAATGTTTGACTTCCCAAAAGCTATTTGTTTTAATCATGTACAAATGAACCCAAGCTTTCCACAAAGAAAATTTTTTTGGGTCAAGAAGATTACCAATGTGCTTTAAATTCAGTAAGGTATTGGTGAGGTAAATATCTTTAAACCCCAAACCACCTTCTTAACCAAGTTCCTTGTGGCCGAGTGGTAAGCTTCTTGGGTGTACTACTCAAGAGCTTTAGTGTTCGAGTCATGGGGAACGTGGCCACTGGAGTATTCACCCGGCGCCTCCAGGCCTCGGGGTATTAGTCGAGGTGCGCACAAGCTGGCCCGGACACCCCCGATTACCAAAAAAAAAAAAACCACCTTCTCTTTTAGGTTTGCAAACCTTCGCCCAAGCAACTTTGGCCCCATGACTTGTTTCAATGGAGCCATTCCAAAGAAATCTCATTAAAGCTTGATCCACCTGCTTGAGGATCCCTTTTGGAAGAATAAATATCCCTGACCAATATTGTTGGATACCCACCAACACAGATTGGATAAGCTGAGCCCTACCTGCATAAGATAAGAATTTAGATTTCCAGGAGGTAACTCTAGAACATAGTTTATTACCCAGCTCTTCACAATGACATTTTTTCAGTTTGGTAGTGATCAATGGAACTCCAAGATATCGCATAGGAAGGGATCCTTTGGTAAATTGGAGTTCCCTCAGAATGTCATTAGCTATATGATCTTCAACGCTAGAGAAAAAGACACAACTTTTAGCATTATTAGCTTGAAGACCAGACCAGTCATAAAATTGATTTAAAGTTTGCCGAACTAACTTAGCAGAGTCAATATCACCATTAAGTAAAATAATAAGGTCATCAGCAAAACAAAGGTGGGATATTTTTAATTTATCACATTTCCAGTGGTATTTAAATTGGCCATTTTGAATATTGTATTGAAGAAGTTGGCTAAGAGCCTCCATGATAAGCACAAAGAGATAAGGAGAAATAGGGTCTCCTTGTCTAAGACCTCTAGCACCATCAAAATAACCCACAGATTCCCCATTAAAGTTGATGGAGTATCTAGGGGGTAGTAACACAGGCAATGATCCATTTTTTTATTTTCGGAGGAAAGCCCACAATATCAAGAAGATCAAACAAGAATTTCCAACTAACACTATCATATGCTTTCATGAGGTCAACCTTAGCTGCAACTCTAGGTTTCCCCCCTTCTTTATGATAGTCTCTAAGAAGATCCTGAGCAAGGACATTATCGCTAATTTTCCTACCCTTAACAAAAGCAGACTGAGCTTGATCAATAATCGTAGGAAGAAAAGATTGGAGACGATTAGCAATAATTTTAGAGATACATTTGTAAATGGTATTACAACATGAAATAGGTCTAAAATCTCCCATCTTAGAAGGATTTGGCACTTTAGGGATCAAAGCTATGATGGTAGCATTAGACTCTCTTAACATTTCGCCTGAAATAAAAAATTCTTGAATAGCTTCTATAATAGCAGACCCAACCGTTTCCCAAGAGTTTTTAAAGAAAAAAGCATTAAAGCCATCTGGGCCTGGGGCCTTGTTGTCATGCAAGCTAAAAAGAGTTTGTTTAATTTCATCAGGATTAGGAATCCTATCTAGGTCCTCCAGAAAAGAATCAGGTATCTTTTTGGTGATAACCCTTCTCAACGTATCAATTCCAGGATAATGGTTAGTAGCAGTAGAGCCCAGTAAATCTTTAAAATACCTAACTGCCTCCAATTTAGCATCCTCAATATTGCAAGTAAAGGTGCCATCAGGTTTTTCAAGTTTAAAAATCCTTTTCCTATTTCTCCTACTTTTAATGTGTTGAAAGAAGTATTTTGAGTTTTTGTCTCCTGCTTCTAACCATTGCACTCTAGATTTCTGCTTAAGGGTTTCTTCTTCCATCCAAATTGCTTTCAAGAAGGTAGACAAACAAAGTTTTTGTTTGGAAATAAGAGAAGGGCAGCTAGGATTGTTAAGTAGGTCAGACTGAACCGCTTTAAGGTCAGCCCTAGCTTTATCAGCAAGCAGCTTCTCTTTTCCAACAAAACTTTTGCTGAGGATTTTCAACTCCTTTTTTACCAGTCTGAGTTTTTGACAAACTTGATATTGATTAGTACCGTTGACAGTAGTATTCCAAGCATTAGAAATAGAATGGGTGTAAGAATCAAGTTGGGTCCAAAAGTTGAAGAATTTAAAAGCTTTACCCTTCCTCTTAGTAGTTTTATCAAGGAAAAGAACAAGAGGGGAATGGTCAGAAATACCTGGCTCATGGAAATGAACATAAGAATCAGTTAAATTATCCAGCCAATTTTGGTTAACCAGAGCTCTATCCAATTTCCTTTGAGTATAGTCTGGTCTCCCATATCTACGATTACTCCAAGTAAAGAATTCTCCCAGATACCTCAGGTCAGTGAGACAAAGAGAGTTAACTAGATTTTGAAAATCAGTAATTTCAGAGTTTAAACCAAAGTCTGGATCAGAAACTTCATTTGTGTTTAAAACCACATTAAAATCGCCAAGAAGAATATGATTTATGTTGGGGATATGGAAGGAAAGGAACCTCAGATCTGTCTGGGAGTAGCAGTTTATGGCATATGGAAGGAAAGGAACCTCAGATCTTTCCAAGGCAACTCCACACCAAAAGAAATCTTGCTTCAAAATTTGGTGTCACAGGTTAATATCCAGATTAGATCGAAATGGAGACAACATTCCCAAATTGAGTCTATTTTACATCCTTGGATATAAATGGGTTGCTTGTGATTTTGGGTTGTATTTTATGGTTGAGGTGACTAAGATGTAGTCCATCTTTCTTTGTGTGTGGATTTTCCACCAGTCCTCCAGTTGTGCTTTTAATGTCTTATCCTGGGGTATGCCCCTTGTACATGTGTACATTCTTTTTTGGAATATATTTACCCTTTTTCCGAAAAAAAAAATGATTTATGTTGGGGTTAAAATGGGTCCTTAACTCTGTCCATAAATCTTGTCTTTGTTGGCCAGTATTATAACCATAAATAAAAGATGCCTCAAATTGAAAACTAAAGTCATCATTGGCAATATTAACATGAATAACTTGGGAGGAAATTCTAAGGACAATGAGGTTGATCTTATCAGGGTTCCAACCCACCCATATTCTCCCAACAGAATCAGGGGTACTGTTGGAGACAGAATTCCAGTCCTTAAATAGAGTATTTTTAATTTTCTTCTTATTAGGGTTCCTGACCTTTGTTTCAATAAGGCCAAGGACATCAATATTATTTGCGTAAATAAACTTAGCAACTTTGGATTGTTTAGAGGGCTGGTTGAGGCCCCTTATATTCCAGGAACAAACAATCATTAAGAACGTTTATGGGACTGTCTTCGCTTTCCTGAAGAACCTCCTGAATTGTTCTTCTTTGAATGGTGAATATAAGGATTAACAGTAGAGATAGGAGACTTACCTGGATCCTTATAGGCAATAGGGGTGATGGCTGCCTCAGTTGGATCAGCGGAAAGAGGGTTCCCCTTACCTTCACCAAGATCAGGGGCCGCAAGTATGGTTGAGCCATTGTGAGTAGTAGATTGGGAAAGACTACCTCCCACCTCAATTTGCAACCGCTGTTCTTGGATTTGCTCTTCCCCATCAGTAGGAACCATGGAGTTGTGGACTGGATAGGAAGGACTAGAGGCAACCACATTTCCTGCTTCACTGTCCCCAACATAGGTATTGGTGTCCCCAATCTGCAAAAGGTTAGAAGTATTGCTGATACTCAGTAGCTCTTCCAAGGTGGGCTTAGTAAGAAAAGCATCAGCTTGAAGTATTTCTCCATCCTCCAAGGAGGTTGGTTGACCTTTGGGGACATCATCTTCATCCATAGAATCTTGTAAGGAAGAGAACTTATTGCTTTCCATAATCACTGGCTTTGGGAGGATTTCAGAAATATGAGAAATACCTAGGGTAAGCCCAAAGTTGTTTCCAGATATAGTACCTGATGTGTTTTCATCCAATTTGGGAGAACCAACTTTAGAAACCAAATTTTCAGATTGGATAAACTTACCTTTATCCTTGGTTTTCCATTCGCCCTCAGTGTTGTTCTGGGTAATAGAAGGGGTATTCTGGACAGGAAGAGGAGCCTTTGGTAGTTTAGCACAATCATGCCCAAATCTCTTACACTTATCACACCGCAAAGGAGTCCACTGGTATTTAATTGGAAGGTAAATAGGATCAATTTCGCCAGTAATAGGATCTTTAAAATCAATCACAAGCTCTTTAAGAAGCTCTTGGTTGGCATTCAACTCGATGCAAATACGGGCATATGAGATTCGCCTCCCCTCTGCAGTAATTTTGGCCACATGCAGAGGCTTCCCGATGGCAATTGCAATATGGCTTAAACCCAAAGGATTCCAAAGTTCAAGTGGTATGTGATATATATGGACCCAAACTGGTAAAGTGGAGATGGATTCTCTAGATAAAGTAAGGCCAGACCGCCATTCTCTCAATATAATAGGTTGCCCACTCACATGCCAAGGACCTCCTTCTAGGATGGCCAAACTCTCCTCTTCACTATTAAATTTGAAGAAATAAAAACCTGAGTCCGATGCCACCATATCATGCAAACCCTTTTTCCCCCAAAGTCTGGAAGTGGCATTCTTAACATATGAAAAGGGTAGTTTTTTTCCAATGAAATAGCCTACCAAGGTGTTTTGCCAAGCATGGCTTCCTTCAATAAAAACCTCTTTAGGAATACTTAGGTTCTGCCTCTTAGATTCATTCTGAGGTTTAATATATTTAAGTTTAAACCCAAGGGAACTTTTCTGAGTCACCAAAGAGGCCCAGGATTTTGTAGCATTGGGGCCCATTGTATTATCAACAAGACAATGGGGAGAAGGAGTAGTAGTGGTATAAATTTCCCCCGAGGACTTCGAAGACCCAACAATATGTGGAGATTTAGCTGTATTGGAGGCCCCTCCAGCTAGGTTAGGAAAGGTAGCATGTGGGCTAACAGTGGTGCCAGAACCTAGCTTAGCTGAATAATTAGCCGAGCCATGCACAGAATTTTGACCTACAACCCCGTTAGCAACGTGTTGTTTAACCTCCTGCGCGTGACCAGAAGGCAAAATAGAAGTCTGGACAAGTGGGAGGGCCCCATTGGAGTTGATCAAGTTCAAATCAGGGCGCGTGATGAGTGGTTGGGCGTCCAAGCGTATAGAGGGGGACAAAGTGCCGGAAATTATGGAAAAAGTAGCACTGCCCATGTGCTGTTTCCCTGCTTTGTTTCTAGTGTACGCAAGGTCTAAATGACCGTTGGGACCTTCAATAGGTGTGGCAATATTAAAATCTTGGGTCTTCTTCCAATGGTCCACTTGTGCATCTGCAAAAGTGGCTTGATGAGACAAGGCGCCGTGATAAGTGGGGCATCCCATGTGCTCATCTGCGACTTGTAGTGGAGTAGGTGGAGCATGCATTGGACCGTTGGGGTTCCCACGTGGGACAAACACTTTGGAAGAAATGATAGGCAAATTTGGATGATCTTGCTCCACATCAGGAAGAACACTATGAATGTTGGAAGAACAATCCATTTCAGTGTGAGATTTGATCTTGTAGTTTGGATCACCAGAATCAGGGAGGGGGGCACCCGGGCAAATATCAAAAGCTTCAAATTGGGTTTCCCTCCAGCTTTTGCCCCCTCTAGTAATACCTCTGAAGTCCTGACTCACCACTGTAATACATCATCATACTATATTCATAACAATAGAAACCTAGCATGTAGCTCATGGATCTATAACATAGATTTGATACCAACAAACATATAGATAAAACCCTTAACATGCTCATCTATGTGATAACACTACCATAGCGTGAAATATTCGTAACAACACAGGTACCGGAAAACTAGCATCATCAATCAACACAATGCATAAACAATACATCATACAAAAAGTTGTACAATCTGCCTGGATATATTTTCACTGTATTGACTGAATTAATATGATTTATTTGGGCATGATAAATTGCTTTGTAGATCAAACTCAAAACTAGAACATTATAGGTAATTGGATTATCTTTATGTACAAAAAATTCTAGCTTCATTTGGATTTTTGAGCTACTTAAAACGTTCATTTTACTTCGATAATTCTTATATTTTCGGACTGCTCTGTCCAAGATTTATAGTACTACGTTGTATGTGCATTTCACCTATGAAGGAATGATTTTCAAACTAGGCTATAGAAGAGTTATTTGTAGATAAATGAGTTAGCTTTCTTCACAAAAAAATCTAGGTTCATTTAGAATTTTGATCTGCTCAAAACGTTCATTTGACTAAACTACGTTCTGATGAAAATTTCTGTTTCCCAGATTCTAAGATTTGTCTTGCATGGCATGGAAACCTCAAAATAACAGCATCAAACATTTACTTTTTTTTTTTCAGAAAAATGGTGAATAAATCCAAAAAAGAGTGTACAAATGTATAAGGGGCATACCCCAGGATATACAACAAGCGCAGAAAAGAAAAGAACTGTGGTAAGGTACCACTAATCAGACAAGCAAAAGGGATGAAACAACATCACCCTGAAAAAGCAAATGATGCCATGTCATCCCAAGAGGGACCAACCCAAAAACCAGAGGAGCAAAATAGACTTACACATTACACAAGGCAGTATGCCAGAGAATACCTACCAACACCCAATCAAGGAAAAAGAACATGCTATCAAAATCCCAAATTACAAAATTTTGAACAAGACACTTCACTTCCATCTATCAATGAACTGAGAGAGATGAGGATCATTCTTCCACTGGATTTGGATTTGACTGGCAATCTAGAAGACAATATCTTGTAGAATCTTTTCCTTGGTCTTCACTTCTTGTTTCAAAGTTCGAGCATTTCTTTCTTTCCATTTACTATAAATAGTTAAAGCCAAGCACATCCTAGGGACAATGTGATTGGGAAGTCTTCCGCTTCTACCTCCCAGCTGCCCAATCCACCAAGGTGTCCCAAGAAGAGGTTGATCGGGGCCATCCCCAACCGTTGTATGATTCCCTGCCAAACAAATGAATAGTATGAGTAGTTGAAAAATAAGTGATCATGAGATTCCATACCTTTATGACAAAGAACACACGCCAAAGGTCCATGTGTGAATGAAAAAAATCCTATCATGTGTAGATAACCTTTGGAGAATAGCAAACCATAAAATGATACTATGTCTATGGATGTGACCAGAGAACCAAAAAAGATTATGCCAAGGAACCTTAGGGTGAACCTCCCTAAGGTTGTCCCAGTTATGAGTAGAGGAGAACCTCCCATTAGGAGAAGGTAACCAAGTAACCACATGAGTTATAGAAGGATAGGGAAGAGAATGTAATTGGTCTCTTATGTGCATAAGCTCAATAATATTAGTAAGAGGCCAATGCCATGCCTCTCCTTCTAAACATCACTACATACTATAAATGTTCTAAAGTGAGTTAGTAAACTCACATAAACTTGAAATTGAGCTTGGGCTTTGGATTTGAGCTTAAAGAAGCTTGAATTCAACTTCAATGGTGGATGTTCCTTCTTCTTCTTCTTCTTCTTCTACTCTTGATTCAACATTTCTTCTTCTTCTACTCTTGATTCTGCACTTCTTCTTCTAGGGACTTCTTCTAGCAGATCCTAAGTCTGTATGGTGGTAAATGTAAGTTTATAGGTGTTTTGCATGGTAGTGTTTACAAGAGAATGGAAATGGATGCTTGGTCTTCCTAATTCTCTTCGATTTCTCCATGGAATTCTTAAGTCTCCTAATACTCTCTTTAAAGTGCAGATTGTAATACTCCAAAAGACTAAAAATGCATGTGCAAGGAGGTTTATATATTGTAAGGTGGATGCTAGGTGTCACATGCATGTTAGGACATGTGTCCTTGTAGTGGACATGTGTCAAGGTAGGGGAGACATGTGTTATGGTAAGTGGTGACAATTGGAGGGAAGGTTACATGTGCCACCATGTGGCTGGCCATGTGGGGCCCACCTTGGGTTCCATGCCACTTTTCTCAGTTTACGTGCATAAGTCCTCATTATATGTGTCAGTATCAATTTACGTGCAAATGGGCATTATTTCTAATGTTCGGGTACGGGTAAGGGACTAAGGTAAGTCTTATTACGGTCGAGCTGGTGCAGTGCTTACAGTCTAATTAGTAATATCATCACATTGATACAGTCACACAATTAAAATAATGTAATAATAGGCCAATTACAAAAATTTAGAGAACTGATTTATTGTATAAAGAGAAAATTACAGGTATCCACTTCAGGAGAAGTAGACACCTGTAAATCTAAGGTCTACAAGACAAGTGGCATTCACAATTTTTTAGAGCCACAATTTTTTGTTAGTAGCCTTTTTTTTTGTTTTTGTTTTTGATTTGTGTTGGCTACTATGGATTTAATTTCTCTTATTTGGTAGCTTCCTACATGTTGCCTTTTTATGAGCCCCTGCTCTTTTGTATATCTTGGGGTATGCCCCTTGTACTTTTGTACATCCCTCTTTTTGGAATCTATTTACCATTTTTTGAAAAAAAATAATAATAAATATAAAGATCATTAAATTCCATAGCCCCTTGGTCTCTCCCTGGATTACCCTAAAAAAATTTGTTTTTTTTTTTCGGTGAATGGTGAATAAATAAAAGAAAAAGCCAAACGGCACTATACAAAATACAAGGGGCATTCCCCAGGATATACAATAGGCGCAAACAAAAGCATCCAGGTGATGCAAAGTGGATGGGAGACAAACAAAAGGCAAGAGCCAAGAAAAGAACCCATCCTAGAAAAGAACAAGGAACGGATGAAAGGAAGAGGGGGAACCTCTAAAAACACAACAGAAAAGCCCAAGGGCCCCCCTCAACAAAGATGAACAAGCAAAGAGTTCAAAAAAAACCAAATTACAGCTTACAAAAACCAGTGACAAATTAAGTCCATCTAGCTATGTAATTAGGGAGATGAGGGTCATTCTTCCACTTGATTTGGATCTGTATAGAGATTTGGAGATAGATCTCTTGTAGGAGCCTTTCCTTTGATTTAACTTCAGATTTGAATGTTCGCGCATTTCTTTCTTTCCAAATGCTATAGACAACCAACCCAAGGCACATTTTAGGGATGATATGGTTGGGAGTTTTCTTTGTCCAGGTCCTGGTCGCCCATTCCACAATGGAGCTCCAAGAGGAAGCATGGGAAGTAATCTCCAATCTTTGTATCAATGCCTGCCAAATAAAAGAAGAGAATGAGCAACCAAAAAACAAGTGATCATGAGATTCCATACCTTGATGGCAGAAGACACATCCCAGAGGGCCAGGTGTGAAGTGGAAAATCCTGTCATGAGTAGATAATCTGTTAAGAATAGCCAACCAAGAGATGAAACTATGCCTAGGTATATTTCCTGGGAACCAAATGAGTCGATGCCATGGGACCTTAGGGCAAATAACTCGGAGGTGGTCCCATGTATGGGCAAGATTAAATTTCCCATTAGGAGAAGGAACCCACATGGCAGTATCAAGATTTTCAGAGGGGAGGGAAAGTTCAATCATGTGGTTCCGAATTTCCATGAGTTCTAACGTGTTAGTGAGAGGCCATTGCCAATCCCTGTCAACTATGATATCCATAACTTTCGCATTCAAGGGAATTGCTGCGTCATAAGCAACTCTAGGACTAAACTTATCCAAGAGTGGGCCTAAAGGGTGCCAATTGTCATACCATAAGAAGGTACCACACCCATTACCAATTTTGTGTTTCAAAAGGGGCCTGGCCATGTCTCTGAGTTTAAGGAGTTTTCGCCAATACCAAGAACTCTGGGAGGGCACCTTAACAACCCAAAAGCTTTTGTCTTTTAAAAGATAAGTTTTAACCCAATCCACCCTCAAAGAGTTTGGTCCATAAGAGAACAGGGACCAGATATGCTTTAAATTCAAGATTTTATTGAGTTGGATAAGGTTTTTCAAACCCAAGCCCCCTTCCTTTTTAGGACGGCAAACAAGGTCCCAAGCAACTTTTGCCCCATGAGCTTTCTCAATGCCCCCTGTCCAAAGAAATCTTCTTAACAACTTTTCAACCTCTTTTAAAACACTTTTGGGTAAGATAAACATACTCGACCAGTAGTTTTGGATACCTGTCAGAACAGAATGAATTAATTGGACTCTTCCAGCATAGGAAAGGCATTTAGATGTCCAAGATGTAATTCTAGAGCTAATTTTATTGACAAGTTCCTGACAATCTCCCTTCTTTAGTCTAGATGTTATTAGAGGAACACCTAGGTACTTAAGAGGAAGGGATCCAATAGTAAACTGGAATATATGGCATATGGAATTAACAATATTATCATCAATGCCAGAGGTAAATAAACAACTCTTGCTAGTATTAGCAAGTAAGCCAGTAAGATCATAGAACTGATTAAGCGTGTTTTTCATAAGTTGAGCAGAACCTTTATCCCCATGAAAACCTAAAAGAAGGTCATCCGCAAAGCAAAGATGGGATATTTTCATCTTATCACATTTCCAATGATATTTAAAGTGAGATGATTCTGTAATATTGTGTTTTATCAATTGGCTTAATGTGTCCATCACAAGGACAAAAAGGTAGGGGGGAAAGAGGGTCACCCTGTCTAAGGCCTTTAGCACCATCGAAATAGCCTATGGATTCCCCATTAAAGTTGATGGAGTATTTAGGGCTCGTGACACATTTTTTAATCCAGAGTTGCATTTTGGGGGGAAAACCTAAAATGTCAATTAAGTCCAAAAGAAACCTCCAACTAACACTATCGTAGGCTTTCATAAGGTCAACCTTAGCAGATGCACGGGGTTGACCCGAGGGCTTATGGTAGTCCCTCATAAGGTCCTGAGCTCACAGAATATTGTCACTTATTTTTCGACCCTTGATAAAAGCAGATTGGGCATTGTCCACAAGACTGGGAAGGATAAGTTGGAGTCTTTTTGCAATGATTTTAGATATACATTTATAAATGGTGTTGCAACACGAAATAGGACGAAAATCACCCATTTTAGAAGGATTTGAGATTTTAGGAATAAGGGCAATAATTGTAGCATTGGACTCACCCAAAAGTTCTCCATGGATAAAAAATTCTTTAATAGCTTGAGTAACAAGGGTACCGGTAATATTCCAAGTTTCTTTAAAAAAATGAGCATTATAACCATCAGGACCCGGAGCTTTGTTACTATGGATGCTAAACATAGCCTCTTTGATCTCGAGATCACTAGGAATATTATCCATACTATAAAATGCTTCCGTGGGGATTCTTTTATGAATAATATTCCTTAGCACATTGTAACCAGGGTAATTGTTAGCAGCAGGGGTAGCAAGCATAGTTTTAAAATAACTAATGGCTTCCTGTTGGGCTTCACTGTCATTTTTTGTCTGTTCTCCATTAGGAAGGAGGAGTGACACAATCCGTTTTCTATTACGACGATTTGTGATGGATTGGTGAAAGAAGGTGGTGTTCTTTCCCCCACTTCAAGCCATTGGACTCTAGATTTTTGTCGCATTACTTCCTCTTCCACACGAATAGCTTCTAGAAAAACCCCCATGAGGTGACGTTCTTGAGCTTTTAGGGTTAAGTCATGCGGGTGATCATCTAATAATCTTTGACATTGCATAAGGCTATCTCTAGAATTGTCAGCATGCAACTTTTCTCTACCTATAGAATCTTTGGAAAATTTTTTAAGATCCATTTTGAGAATCTTAAGTTTTTTACATAACTGGAATTGGTAGTTACCTTCAACATTATTAGCCCAAGAGTTTTTAACTAAGTCATCAAATTTCTCCAAAGAGGTCCAATAATTATAGAATTTAAAGGTGTGACCTTTCTTTCTACTAGAATTTTCCATTTTCACAAGAATAGGAGAATGATCAGAGATACCAGAGGGGAGAAATTGAGCATAGGCTGAGGGAAATTTGCTTAGCCAATCTTGATTGACGAGAGCTCTGTCCAGCTTTTCCTTGTACCTACTAGTGCTCCAAGTGAAGTAAATCCCTGTGAACCGAAGATCTACAAGGCAAGAGGCATTTACACACGCATTAAATTCCTCAGCCCCTTGGTCTTTCCCAGGATTACTTCCAAACTTCTCATTAGAGTTAAGAACTGCGTTGAAGTCACCAAGAGTAATCCAGGGAATGTGACCAAGAGAGGCTGATATGGACTTGATATTAGCCCACAGACTTCTTCTATCTTGGATAGTATTAAAACCATAAACAAAGGAAGCTTCAAAATAAGTGGACAGATTAATATCTTTGATAGATACATGAATAAGCTGCCTAGTGTTTTTCAAAACAGTTAAAGAAACTTTGTTTGGGTTCCAGCCAACCCAAATTCTATCCACAGAATTGGGTTGGCTATTAGTGATAAATTTCCAACTAGGAAGAATTCTTTTTTGTATACCATCTTGGTTAGGCATTCTAACTTTGGATTCAGTAATACCCAAAACATCAATATGATTAGAAATAACAAATTTGGAAATTTCCATTTGTTTTGAACTCTGATTGAGACCCCTAATATTCCAACAACCAATAATCATTAAGTACGTCTAAAAGGGTGTCTTTTTTTACTTGAAGAACTACTTTTCTTGTTCTTCTTCCCTTGTCTAGTATTCAGATAAGGGGATTGAGAATTAGAGGGAGAGAGAGAGACCGGAGTAATAGGAAGAGCCAACTCTTTCTCGTTAGATGATGCCAAATATTTCCTTTGGGAAGGAACTTGAACTGTAGTATCTTCATCGTCAGTTGAACTCTCATCAGCGCTTATATACCTTGAGTTTTGGAAAAAAGAATTAGTATACCCAGGCTGCCCGGAATATATTACCTCATTAGATAAGTTGTTCACACTACTAGGCTCAACTGTAATTTGGTTATCAGCACTTGAGATGATAGTGTCTTGCATACTGATGACCACCTCGTCGTCCACAACAATACTAGAATCAATGTCAATTCCCTGTTCATCTATAGATTGGGTAATGGTTGCCGAATCCGCCTCGGCTACTTTCAAGGTTAAGAATGGGTTGTTGAGCTTCACTGCATCAAGAACATTCGATATTAATTTTGATCCATCAGAAATAACAATTTGGGATATCTCCTTAGTAGTAGAAGCTTCCTCATTTGGATGGGTGACTTGATTGAGATCAGAGGGAGAAATTCGAGAATTCGTCTTGGAGTTGGATAAAGGTTCTGCCATTTGGCCATGAGAAGTAGATGGAGCATAATTATCTGGTTCAACAACCAGTTTACCTTTCTATTTTAACAACCATTGGCCCTCAGAGGGAGAATTAATCTGTTGGTTTAGTATAGGTTGTTGATTCTGATTCAGATTAACAGGAGCTATATTAGCCTTCGGAGAAGCCTTATGAATCTTAGAGCAGTCATGCCCAAACTTCCGGCACTTAGCACATCTAATCGGGCTCCACTGGTACTCAACTTTAAGAGTAATAGTTTTGACTTCTCCAGTAATTGGATCTTCAATTTCTATATCAAAATCTTTAACCAAGTCATATTCGGCACTAACCTCCAAACAAATTCTGGCAAAAGATATTCGGCGACATGAAGCCGTCATTCTGTGAACGTGTAGCGGTTTTCCAATGGCACTCGCAATATAACTAAATCCTTCAGCATTCCAATATTCAAGAGGGATGTTATAAATGTTAACCCAGATAGGGATAGTGGATGGAGCTTCCTTAGCTAGTTCCAGACCATGCTGCCAGTTGTTCAAAATAAAAGGTTGTCCAGCTACATGCCAGGGCCCCCCTTCCAGAATAGCATCACTTTCATCTTTAGAATTGAACTTAAAGAAAAAATACCCTGACTCAGTTGCTAACATATCTTGTAGCCCCAAATTACTCCATAGTTTTGAAGTAGCATTTTTAACCAATGTGTAAGGCAGCCTTTTACCAATGAAATACCCTACCAATGTGTTATCCCAAGCTTGGCCACCAACCTCAGCAATATTTTTAGGCAGACGAATTGAAATGCGTTTAGTATTTCTAGCTGGTGGTATATAGTTCACTTTGAAGTTGGAGGCTATCTTGGGTTGTAAAATAGAGGCCCAGCTTTGGTTTTGATTATGAATAGGGGTTAGTGAGACAGCACTGGGGTTATCTTGTGGAGAGGGATTACTAGAGTTCTTTTGATTTAAAACCGAATTTTGTGGTTTAAGAAACTGTGCCTCACTAGGTGTGGGGTTTCCGGAATTAACAAGCAAGTGGGTTTTAGGAGGAAGAACTTGATTGGAAAAGATTTGCCCATTGGTTTGCATGTGACCATGAGATAAAGTAATATTATGGGCAAGTGGGGGGACCACGTGGGCATTGTTGCTGTCAAAGCTCGCACACATGGCTTGTAGTTGGTAGTTCACGCACATGGGTGGGGTGGACAAGGCGCCAGGTTTTCCGGATACACACCCAGTAATAGGTTGTGTAGTCTCCAAAGCAATTGACCTATTAGTTGGAAATTTTGATTCTTCAACAACCCTTGCCACGTGTAGATTTGAAGAGAGTGGTTCCATTATAGCTGTGGACAGCTCGCCGCATTGTAAGGGATTAGGACAATCACCCATGTGCTCTCTGGCAGCTTTAACAGTCTTCCCATTGGGGTGAACCCTCGGAATATAGCCGTTAGACAGAGAGGGACTAGACTCGTGAGAGGGTCTAGTCACCAACACATTGGAATTCCGCCCAACAAAACTTTTCGGATCAAATTCTGAAATATTTTCACTATTATGAGAAAGGGTATTCGAAGTTAACCTTGGTACACCATAGTTCCGAATTGAGATTTCCGTATCAAAGTGGGATAGTCCAGCTTTCTCATTCCAAACAAGCCCCTTCCCTTGGCCTTTAGAATCCCTAACAGTAGAGTTTCCTGATTGAACTTGAGCTCTAACAACTCTGCGATCCCGAGAGCCTTTGTTGACATTAGAAAATCTCCTTGGTTTAGAAGGGGACACAAGTATGGAAGGTGCCAAAGAATTAAGTCTAGACCCACTGATAATAGGTTGGGTCTTATTCATTTTATCCACCACAGTTCTGAGTTGAAAATTTTCTGCCTCTAAAGAAGCTATAATCCTCATAGAACCATCATAAGCAACTTTGAGAGGTTGATCAAATTCAAACCCTTCATCCTCTTCAGTACTGGAAACTAATTTCCTCATTCCATCCTTCATTGAGTTTGAACCTGTACCCAGGCCCCCCTTCTCACTAGCAGCTTTCATCAATTTATTTTTGTGGACTTCATTAGAATCTTCAATATACTTCTCAGCTTGTTTCTTTCTCTTTAAGATTTCATTTGAATCCTGAAGAGATGAGGACTGAGTTAAAGTCCCCAAGACTCAATATTACGCATGGTAGGCCGAAGGGGTCTCCTACCTTGGATGGTATTAGAGCCATATACGAAAGAGGCTACAGATTTCATAGTGTGGTCAAGAGATTCAATATTAACATGGATAAGTTGCATAGTGCATTGTAATACAGTGAGGATAACTTTATTAGGATTCCAGCTAACCCAAATTCTATCAACAGAGTCTGGTTGGCTGTACATAATAAAGTTACAATTAGGTAGCATTTTCCTTTGAATATTATCTTGATTAGGAATTCTCACTTTAGTTTCTACAATACCCATAAATATCAATATTTTAAATAAACACCAATTTAGAAATTTCAGGTTGTTTTTCGGATTGGTTAAGTCCCCTAATATTCCAGTAGCTACTAATCATTAATGGCAATTAGAAGAGCATTTTTTCTTACCTGAAGAACTCCTAGCTCTGTTCTTTTGCTTATTGGAATGGCCTGATGAGATCTTGGACTTAGGGGAAATCAAATGTTGTTCTTGTGGAGATACTTGAACTGGTTGGTCTTCATCGTCACTAGAGTCCTCACTAGAGCTAATTGATGACGAGTTGTGAAAAAAGGAATTGGTTTATCAATCTGCCCTGAGGTAGATTCCACAATAGTGAGTTTTCTATCACTAGTCTGCACCATATTTTGGTTCCCAAAATTTGAGACTTTGTTTTCTTTCATAGTGTCTACCAAAACATTCTTTTTAGCAATACTAGTAACAAATTCACACTTTAGCTCAACAATTCATTGTGTGATGTTGTCCATACCTGACTTAACTTCTTTCAAAGATGAGAATGAGTTATTGAGTTCCCCTAAAACAGGATCATCCATGGATGGGGTGGTTCCTTCATAAACAACCAATTGGGATACCGCACTAGAAGTGGGGATTTCCTTATAAGCCAAACTTGGAACCATAACAGAATTAACCAACTATGAAGGGTTATTAAATAATTCAGTTCAGAAAGAGAGTTACCTAAGGCAGGAGTGGAGCTAGTTAATGGTTCTGCCTTTTGAGCATTAGAAGATGAAGGAGCATCTGGAGCTTGATCAGCAATTAATTTCCCATTCTTTTTCATAAACCATTGGCCCTTAGTAGAAGATGTAGTCTGTTGGACCTGATTAACAGGGGCTTGGTTAGCCTTAGTAGTAGACTTAGTTATTTTAGAGCAATCATGCCCAAATTTTCTGCACTTGGCACATCTAACTGGAATCCATTGGTATTCAACATTTAGAGTAATAGTTTTGATTTCCCCACTATAGGATCCTCAACCTCTATATCAAAATCTTTGACCAATTCAAATTTAGCATTAACCTCAACACAAATTCTAGCAAAAGAGATTCTTTGGCATGAAACCATCACTCTATGAATATGCAATGGTCTCCCAACGGCACTACCAATATGACTGAAACCTTCTACATTCCAATATTCAAGAGGAATGTTGTAAATGTTGACCCATATAGGTATAATGGATTGGGCTTCTTTAGCTAATTCCAATCCATGTTGCCAATTTCTCAATATTATTGGTTGTCCAGCAACATGCCAGGACCCCCCCCTCCCCCCCTTCTGGGATAGCATCACTTTCATCTTTAGAGTTAAACTTGAAGAAGAAGTAGCCTAAATCTGTTGCTTGCATATCCTGAAGTCCCAATTTTCCCCATAGTCTTGTTGTAGAGTTTTTAACCAGTGCGTAGTCCCAATTTAATTAACTTTAAAATTTGAGGCAATTTTGGGTTATAAAATAGAAACCCAACTTGGGTTCTGAGTTTGGTTTTGGATATGTAAAACAGGAGTGGGGTTACCATATTGAGGAGATTTAGTAGAGGTATGTTGGTTCAAAACACAATTTTGTGAGAAGGAAGCCTCACTGCTTGGGGTAGTCTTAGGTTTACATGTCTTCTAGGAACTGCACAGGGGGGTTTTATCCATCTGGCCACTGGATAGCATATGACTCTTCATGTGATGCATATGACCAGCCATGTGGTGCACCATCCCTTTGGTTTGCATGTGATCCATGTGTATAGGGAAATTAAGAGTAGCAGGTGCAGCCACATGGTGGTTCTTAATATTTAAATTCGCAAATGTAGAGTCAAGTTGGGCATTCAACACATAGTGGTAGACAAGCCACCTAGAATTCTAGAAAAAGGACCATACCCCATGTGCTGTGCGGGTCAGCTTTGTGAGGAGAAGAAGCAATCCCCTTTTGACCATTGGGAGCTTAAGACCTACCTCCCACAAACAGATTAGGAGAAATACTAGATGTAATTTTTGGATCAAAGTCAATACAGGCTGCATTTTCCTCATCTGGACCAAGGGGTTTGGTATTTGAATATTTAGAGGTTTTACAAAAAGTTACTCCATCCCATGTGATTGTCAGCTTTAGGAAAGCCTAGCAAATGACCGTTGGAGTTTGAGGGACCAGGAGTGTGGGAAACACTCTCTGAAAAAACTTCAGAGATTGCACTATTGTTACAATTTGAATCAAACTTATTACTTTCACCACCAACTTTACCAACTCTGGTTGTGTTCATGCTTGAATTGAAGCCTTTTCGGATTATAATTTCAAAATCAGAATGAGAGGAGCCCTTCTTTTCTTGCCAAACATAAGAGGAAGTCTGAGCATGACCCCGATGTAATCTCCTTCTACCATGTGAATAATAGGGGATCCTCTCTGCACTAGAACCTCCTGGAGCTACCTTCACCTTCTTGTACATCACCATAGGATATGGTTCAGACTTTGAATCCGAAGTAGTGATAATGTTAAGTCTGGTGGCCATATTTTTATTCACAACCTTTTTCTTTCTCTTTAGTGTCTCATTAGAGTCTTGAAGAGATTTAAATAGTGTTTGTTCCACTAATTCACACACCTCACTATCACCTGGATTAGAGAAATCAACTTCCTAATCTTCATGTAACTAAAGCTCCTCATCTGAATAACGATGAAAGTTAACCTTAGAGAGATCTACCAACCCTTCTTTTTCAGTGAGAGGGCTAGTATTTGTATATGTTGAAGTTTTGGTCTTAGTAGTTGCCTGTCACGCCCCGGAATGGCAAAAATAGATAAAAATAAATTTTCTTTTTGGGTCCAAAGGCAACGACTGGTGAAGTCACATGATTGTCCACACCACTCAGTACTAAGCAACAATAAGTAAAAGAGATAACGAGAATGTAATCTAGATTATGGAGAAAGGTAACTTAAAGTCAATAGAAAGTTACTAACTATTACACATCAGAGTCTCGAATCAAAATAGAACATAACAGTATTACAATGTCAGGGCAACATATACCTGATTACAAAAAGGTCTAGAAAGAAGTAAAGATAATCAAACTATAGTCTAGCCTAATCTTCAATTGGCATAGAGGTAGTCCTCGGTGTAGTAATCCTTTTTTGTCTGACCTCCATTGGGGTAATCCTCAGTAGGGACATCATCACTAGCAGAGTTGTCCTTCGCCTGTGTAGTCATAACCAGGGTGCGATAGAATGTAGAAATGTCCAGCGGCATAAACGCCGTCAACTTAATGAAAGCTGATTGAATTAGATGCTAACAGGGTATCAACTATTGAAGTCATTACAAGTTATAAATGGTAACAACTAGATTCAGTGAGGGCAACTCCTTTAATCAAATCGATGGTGCGATTTCTAATGTCTTACTAACTTAAGACCGACAACACATTCTGATAGGATAATAGACTCAATAGTAGTTCACTTCTATAGATACACCATTGTTTCGTTCACCGCTTTTAAGAACATATGCACAGTCCACCGTATGTCATGGACACCATGCTAGTCCATCCCTAGCTTTTAAGAACATAGGCCCAGTTCACTGCACTATAGGTATATAATGCTTTAAGCAATAGTACATCATTCGATGCTACAATTTAGTGACGTCTACCAGTGATCATTGTCCACCACATGTTATAGATACCTTCATCTGTCTACCACTTTTAAGAACATATGATTAGATAATCTGGCTATCTTAGGGCTACTGGTCCGGTTCACCTCAAGTCATAGACACCTTCGTTTCTCTACCGCTTTTAAGAACATATGATCGACCAATGCTCGCCCATGCAAGATGCCCGAATCTTAACAAAACTACTTAAGTTCAACTATAACAATTATACATAACAATCCCAATGACTACTCTGAATGAAACGAACGATAACTCCAAGAGATTCATAACGCTTACGTTATCTAACGTCACAAATTTTATTTGTTAATCTTGTCGTTACTACGATTCTACGCTGCATTAACTCATTATCACGTTTGTATTACAACAATATAGCATGCTGGGAATACTAAACAATAAATAAACAACTAAGCAGTTATTATATAAACTAAACAAGGAAAATAGTATTCTCCAACTACCAATCAATTGGGACAGAGGTCCAATCGATTGGTATAAAATAGTAACAATCGATTGGGATAAAGTCCAATCAATTGGATCATAATCCATTCCAATCGATTGCAAACTTTGACAATCGATTAGGGTCTCAAAGATGGCAATCAATTGTATAAAATTGTCAATCGATTAGGTTATGAAAGATGGCAATCAATTGAGAAAAAGTCCCAATCGATTGGGACTTCGTCTTCTTCATAGTGAAGACAGTCTAGCGACATAAAATGAGAAATACATAATTTATGCATCTCTTATTCATCCTAACAGGTTCTAACATCAATAATAAGTTACCAAGTGAGTTTAAAATTCACCTTAGGATTAGAGGGTGTGTTTGGCTGTGAGATTGAAACTTGGGCTTCAATGGAAGTCCTCCTCCTCTTCTCTCTCTCTCTCTCTCTCTCTTCTTTCTCTTCTCTATCTGTCTCCTTCTCTTTCTCTCTTTTCTTGGATTCAGTGAAGGAATTTGACATGATATTAGGAATCGACTATCACAGTAAGTATCATGCTAAGTTGGACAACATTAAGAAGAGTATTACTTTTTTAGTACCTGGAGGTGATGGGCACCATGATGGACCGAGTCTTAAAGCTGACCCCTTACAAGTTCTAAATGAGCCAATCACAAGATCAAGAGCTAAGAAGATCAAGGAAGCAATGCAAGGATTGGTACAATCCACTTGGGCTGAATTTGCAAATGTTTCAAGCAAGACTTAAACATTCAAGATGGGCTTGGAAGAAGAGAAACTAGCTTTAATCCATGTGATACAAACCACTTAGGCTATTTTATTTATGTTCGCTAGTTTTGGGCATGTGGGCCTATTTTGTTCATTAATTGGACATCTATTTAGCATTAAGTTTAAGTTATTTTGGGCTTGAGTACCTCCAGTCCATTTCTTTTATTTTTATTGAAGGCCTTTTGGGCCCTAGGGTTATTAGATATAAAACACTCTTGTAGCAGTTTTAACAGCAGATTATGGGAATGAATATTATTTCTTCTCAGAGAATTCAGTTTTCTCTTCTTGTTCTTGATTGAACAATTCGAACTTATCAAAGGCATTCCCTTTGTGGCGCTCACACCAAATCTGGGTTCTTGAAACAGGATTTCAACGGGTCTAGATAATCTTTGTGGCTTGATTATTGGCTTTCCTGGGTTATTTACAATCTGATTGTGGGTTCACGGAATATCAATTCCACGGGTTCATATCATTTGGTATCAAAGCTTAGGCTTCAAATCAGGTCTGATTTATCCATTTTATTTCGTGTTCTTGTTTCTGTTTCATTTTTTTCTGTTCTGTTATTTTTGTGATCTTGTTTCATCTCGTCTTTCTGTTCAAATCGTGTTCTATTCTTTTCGCGTTCTTGTTTTAGTTCGTGTTCGTGTTCGTGTTCTTGATTACGATCTGGAATTTTGTGTTTAGGGTTGCGAATCTGATTTGCCATTGTTCTTGTTTTAGTTCGAGTTCGTGTTCGTGTTCGTGTTCTTGATTACGATCTGGAATTTCGTGTTTAGGGTTGCGAATCTGATCTGTGATTTTTTTTCTCTTGCTACTTCGTGTTCGTTCATCCTCGTGATTTAGGGTTATTTTGGTGCTTTGCGAACGTGAACTGTGAAGTCACTCTGATTATTCAAAAAAAAAAAAACAAAAGAAAAGAAAAGAAAAGAGGAGAAAAAAAAAGAAGAGAAGAGATCGGGTCCAGAAAAAAAAAATTTGGAGTGAAACACGAGTGGAGTGACAATTTTTTAACGTAAACACGTAAGGGAGTGTGTGAGGTTTTACCACTAATATTCTTGTTTTGCAGTACATTAAAATGGGTGACTCAACACCTAGAGGGGAGGCAGATAACACAGCCTTTATGTTGCAGGCCATGCAACGACAGTTTGAACGGTTAAATTTGGTGTTGGGCTGTAAGGGATAGGATGGATCAACAAGATGTAGTGATTCAAAATCTGCAAGGTGGGCGTGATGGGAGGAGACGTGAGCCTAGAGTTAAGAGTATGAGATCGAAGAAGATGAAGAGGATAGAATTTGAGCATGAGAAGATACAAAGGACCATGCTTCCAAATTGGAACTTTATTACTAACAGCCAACCGGATTCTGTGGATAGAATTTGGGTTGGCTGGAACCCTAATAAAGTAATTTTAACTGTTATACAAAATACTAGGCAAGTTATCCATGTTAAAATTGAGTCTATGGAGCATTTGCAGTCGTTTGAAGCCTCATTTGTTTATGGCTTTAACACTGTCCAAGGTAGAAGGCCCCTTTGGTCTACCTTGAGACATATTGCAGCTTCTATTGGTGATATCCCTTGGATTAGCCTTGGGGATTTCAACGTCGTCTTAAACTCTAATGAAATTTTTGAGGCTAATCCAGGGAGAGACCAAGGAGCTGTTGAATTTAATGATCTTGTGAATGCCACTTGTCTTGTAGATCTCAGATTTACAGGTATTTTCTTCTCTTGGTGCAACCGGCGATTTGACTCTGTTAATTTTACCAAAAGAAAGCTGGATAGAGCACTGGTTAATCCTAGATGGCTGGATTTGTTTCCCTCAGCTTATGCAGACTTCCCCCCCTCTGGTATCTCTGACCACTCTCCTATTATTGTCAACTTATCTCCCTCTGCTAAACGGAAAGGTAAACCTTTTAAGTTTTATAATTATTGGACAGAGTTGGATAAATTTAATGATATTGTGAACACCTCCTGGACTAAGCACTTTGATGGCACTTTCCAATTTCAATTATTCCATAGTTTAAAAAACCTTAAAGGTGCCCTGAAACTTTTAACCAAGGATTCTTTAGGTAGGGAGAGAATTTTAGCTAATAAAGCTAGGGAAGACCTTTGGGCTTGCCAAAGGAAGCTTGATGAAAAAACAGGTGATATTACCCTTAGAGTCCTTGAAAAAGAGCTTATGAAGGTTTTCTTAAAAGCCATTCACATTGAAGAGGAAATAATTAGGCAAAAATCTAGAATTCAATGGCTTGATGCTGGGGATAAGAACACTACTTATTTTCACAATTCTGTTAAAAACCATAGGAACCATAAACGTATTGTGACACTTGTTCAACCTAACGGTACCAAGACCACCAATGAAGGGGAAGCCAAAATAGAAGCAGTGAGATATTTTAAATCTATGCTTGGCACCCCTACGGATAACCCCTACCCTGGTATAAGTGAACTGAGAAGGGTCATACATAAGCGTACCCCTACTGATTTATCTAACCCTATGGATGACATTCCTAATGATGATGAAATTAAGGAAGTCCTCTTTAGTATCCACAGTAACAAAGCTCCGGGTTCTGATGGATATAATGCTCATTTTTTTAAGAAAACGTGGACAACAACTGGACCCTTAGTTACTAAAGCTATCAAAGAATTTTTTACTTCGGGCCAATTATTAATTGAGTCAAATGCTACCATTATTGCACTTATACCCAAGATCCCCAATCCCTCTAAGATGAGTGATTTTAGGCCTATCTCGTGCTGTAACACTGTCTACAAATGCATCTCTAAAATTATATCCAAGAGGCTTCAAAAAATTTTACCTTCTCTGGTTGACAATGCCCAATCTGCTTTTATCAAAGGTAGAAAATCAGTGACAATGTTCTTCTTGCCCAGGATCTTATGAGAGACTATCATAAGCCTTCTGGCCACCCTAGACCTTCGGCAAAGGTTGACCTTATGAAAGCTTATGATAGTGTGAGTTGGGAATTTTTACTTGATCTTCTTGATGTTCTTGGTTTTCCTCCTAGGATGCAAGGGTGGATTAGAGCTTGTATTACTAGTCCTAAGTACTCTATTAACTTTAATGGGGAATCTGTAGGGTACTTTGAGGGTGCTAAAGGTCTTAGGCAAGGTGATCCTATGTCACCTTACCTTTTTGTTCTTGTCATGGATACTCTTAGCCAATTGATTCAGCATAACATCCAACGATCCTCTAATTTTAAATACCATTGGAGATGTGATAAACTCAAAATTTCCCACCTTTGTTTTGCTGATGACCTTCTTTTATTTTTCAATGGTGATGTGAGTTCTGCGTCAGTTATGAAAAAATCGTTAGATCAATTTTATAACTTTACTGGCATGAAGGCTAATGATAACAAAAGCTGGTTGTTTATTGCAGGAATGGAGGAAAGTTCTAATGATATTTTTCGTTGTCTCCCGTTTACCCTTGGTTCCCTTCCAATGAAGTACCTGGGTGTTCCGTTGATCACCACTAGACTAAAGAAGGGAGACTGTGATGATCTCATCCAGAAAATCACCTCTAGAATCACTTCTTGGACTTCTAAAATTCTTTCTTATGCTGGCAGGCTTCAACTTATCCAATCGGTCCTTGCAGGGATACAAAACTATTGGGCTGCCATGTTTATTCTTCCTAAAAGTGTACTTAAGCATATTGAGAGTTTAATGTGTAGATTCCTTTGGACCGGAGGAACTGAAAAGGCACATAGTGCTAAAGTTGCTTGGGATTTAGTCTGTAGACCTAAGAAGGAAGGGGGACTTGGTCTTAAAAATCTTACTCAATTGAATTCTATTTTAAATCTTAAACATATCTGGGCTATTTTTACTTCTAAAACCAAGTCCCTTTGGGTGGACTGGATACATACTTACTTGTTGAGAGGGAAAAGTTTTTGGGAAGTCAAGACCCATCCCATTGCTCCTGGTATTGGCGAAAGCTCCTTAAACTTAGGTCTATGGCTAGACCAATGCTTAAACATAGGATTGGTAATGGGTGTGGCACCTTTCTCTGGTATGATAACTAGCATCCTATGGGTCCTATTTTGGACAGAGTTGGAAGACGTGTCCAATATGATGCTGCCATCCCTTTAAATGCCAAAGTTTCTAATGTTATTAATGGAAATGAATGGAATTGGCCTCTTACAAACACTCTCGAATTAATGGATATTAGAGGCCAATTACATTCCTTGCCTCTCCCTACTACCACTAGTGATGTGATTCAATGGTTACCCTCCCCAAATAATGTGTTCTCTTCTGCCAACACATGGGATTATGTTAGAACTCACTATCCCAAAGTCCCTTGGCATGGCCTCACACAGTTCCCGGGTTATATCCCTCGATATAGTTTTATTATGTGGTTGGCTATTCTTCATAGATTATCCACACATGATAAAATTTATACTTACACACCAGGACCTCTTGCTTGTGTTCTCTGCCATAAAGCTTTGGAATCTCATGACCATTTATTCTTTAATTGCTCATATACGTCTTATGTATGGCAGGGAATTCTTAATAGGTTGGAAATCTCTTATTCCGCCCCCTCTTGGGATGATCTTGTGGCCTGAGCAGCGAACAAGTGGAAAGGAAAGACTCCAAAGCAGGTTGTTCCTAAAATGTGCATTGGTGTGGTTGTGTATAGCATTTCGAAAGAAAGGAATGCTCGAAGTTTCAAACTAGAAGTGAAGCCTAAGGAAAGAGTGTTACAAGACATCTGTCTCCAGATTTCCTTATAGATTCAAACAACATGGAAGAACGATCCCCATCTTCCTCAGTACATTGAAAGATGGGCCATTACTACATAATTGGGGCGTTTTGCGTTGGTCCTCATGTTTTGACATGCTTGACCTTGCCTTAATGTAACTCTTGAGTTTTGTTTGTTTTGTGAGTTTTGTAAGTTTGCTTAGTGCATTTGGCTGTTAGGATGGGTCAATCTCTGGGTTTTTGGCTTTTGATTTTTTCCTACCCTATGTTGCATTGTCTGGATGCATTTTCTTTTTTGTGCTGATTGTATATCCTGGGGTATGCCCCTTGTACATTTGTACAATGCCGTTTGGCTTTCTTTTCGTTAAATTAACCTTTTTCCAAAAAAAAAAAAGACATAGTATCTGATGTTGGTAGGGGAGGAATGGGTAGACCTAGAGGAGGTAGGCGTGGAAGAGGACCTAGGGGGAATCCAAGGGGTCGAATGGGGTAGATAGGAACCTTGGGAGCATCAAAATGAAAATACCATCTTTCCAAGGGAGGAATGACCCTGAAGTGTATTTAGAGTGGGAGAAGAAAATAGAGCTGATTTTTGATTGTCACAATTACTCAGAGGAGAAGAAGGTGAAGCTAGCGGTAATTGAGTTCACAGATTATGCAATTATTTGGTGGGATCAATTGGTAACCAATAGGAGGAGGAATCATGAGAGACCTGTAGAAACATGGGGTGAGTTGAAAGCTCTCATGAGGAGGAGATTTGTACCTAGCCACTACTACAGAGACCTCTTCCAAAAATTACAAAACCTTTCGCAAGGGTCCAGAAGTGTGGAGGAATACCATAAGGAGATGGAGGTGGCTATGATCCGGGCTAATGTAGAAGAGGATCGGGAGGCTACAATGGCCAGGTTTCTAAGTGGTTTGAATAGGGACGTCGCTAATGTAGTTGAGTTGCAGCATTATGTGGAGATAGAAGACATGGTTCACATGGCTATGAAAGTGGAGAGGCAGTTAAAGAGAAAGGCAGCAAGGTATACTTCAGTTTCTAGCACTCCTTGGAAACCGAAGTAGGATAGAAGTGACCGAGACCGACCCACCTAAAGGAAAAGATGAGGGGACTAGCAAGAACAAACTCAAGGCAGATTTTCAACCTCCAAGGAATAGAGACATTAAGTGTTTTAAATGTTTGGGTACTGGGCACATCGCATCTCAATGTCCTAACAAGCGAGTGATGGTTATGCTAGACAATGGGGAGGTGATGACTGAGAGTGAGGATGAAAATGATGGCTTGCCAGATGCTAGTGATGATGATGGAGTGGAATACCCTGTAGAAGGTGAGTCTCTTATTGCCAGACGTGCTCTCAATACGCAAGTTAAGGTAGATGAAATGGAGCAGCAGAGAGAGAACATATTTCATACTAGATGTTATGTAAATAACAAGGTGTGTAGTATGATTATAGATGGGGGAAGTTGTACCAATGTAGCTAGTACCACCCTAGTTGAGAAGTTAAGCTTACCTTTACAAAAGCATCCTAGGCCGTACAAGTTACAGTGGTTGAATGATTGTGGGAAGGTAAAGGTCAATAAGCAGGTTTTTGTGACTTTTACCATCGGGAGATATAGTGATGAGGTGCTTTGTGATGTAGTTCCTATGCATGCTGGCCACATTTTGTTGGGAAGGATGTGGCAGTTTGATAGAAGGGTGAACCATGATGGGTTTAAAAATATGTACAGCTTTGTGAAGGATGGAAAAGCAATCAAACTTGCTCCCTTAACCCCTAAACAGGTCTATGAAGACCAAATGAAGTTGAAAAGTGAGATTGAGCAAAAGAGAAAGAGTGAGGCTGAAAAGAAAAATGAGAGTGAGGTGAAACTTCAAGAAAAAGAGAGAGTGAAAATAAAAATAGAGAGGTGGCTGAAAATAAAGAAAAGAGAGTGGAGCAACGAGAGAAAAAGGAAAGAGAGTCTGCGGAGAGAAAAGAAAAGACAAAATTGAGTTTTTATGCAATGCTGATTTTCAGGAGGGGGATGAAGACCTATTAGTCCAGTGGGCTTTAAATTTTGTTAGTAGTGACGAGGAGGAGTCGTTTCAAGCAGATGAAGAAAGTTCGGATGAGGTAGACTTTACTACTTTGGCTCTTGATCAAGGTGTGGAAGCTACAAATGCATCTGGTGCTTCTGTTAAGTCCCTGGATGAAGACCAAGACCAAGATGGAGCTGACTTTGCCTCCATTCAAGATTCTTGTGAATTAGCCAAAGGTAAGATATCCAAAAGCACTGATACCCAGCACAACCTAGAATCTGATGAAGACCAAGGAAAATTGTGTATTGAAGACCAAGATAAACTTTCTATCCAAAAGGTGGTGTCTGTTACATCCCCAACTATTTTCAATGGAGTGGGTCATGAAATAGCACAAGTTCAAGCTATTGATAAAGGTACAGCCCCTGATCCTCCAATAGGTGCTCACCTTGTTCCCAAATATGCAGATGAGGCCCTTTTTTGCCAATATAAGGATAAGTTTAAAGTTGCTGCTAACCTGGAAGGAATCTTGAATGATACTCAGGTTAGTAATACTCTGGAACCTACTGCTCATAAGCTTGGGATATTGAATAATGTCCATTATCCTAAAGTTCATGATCCTAGTGGTGCTATTACTCAAGGGCCTACGAAAGTTCAAGAATATGAATACCCTCAAATCTGTGAAGAAAAGGATCTTGCTAGTGATGGTTTTGTTTCTTTTGATCCTTCTTGTTTCCAAGGTGAGACTCATGAGGTGTTAGTGACTGGGAGTGTATGCGACGCGCCCACGCTTGCTAGGCCTCATGTTGGACCGTGTGATCATGTGATGGATTTTCAAAAAACTGAGGTTATTCAGCTTGGCACGCAAGATGCTGCCTCACAAGAAAAAATTCACGCGCCCCCTGTTGAGTTAGGTGCAATTGGAAATGCTGATAAGTTGAAGCGTGGATCCCACGCGCATCAAAAGATTACAAGGCTTAATCACCTTAACGGTCTTAGTGAGGATGAGCTGTGCATAGTAAATCCCAAAAAGCCGGATAAAGCTGCTCCTTTGCACATGGGGTTCACGCAACATCAGGTGCACGATGTAACAGGTGGGGCCCAGGCGTCACATTGCGGGTTGGCTTGTTCCCACATTCATGATAATGCTATGCTTGAGGGGTTGACAGCTCATTCTTTGTCCTCTTGTGCTACTCTCATTGGTATACCTCCCAAGAATGAATTTTGTTATGGGACCCATGCGGGTGATGAGTTTCAAGACATTAATTCGGCCCCTCACAGCAGTCTTCATGGTCAGCGCAATGTCCACGTTAGTCCGAAGGGTGCCCAGTCAATTGACAGAGGCGTTACCCAGTCAGCTGCGGTTGTTGGGTCTTGGCCTTACACGTGGCCTAGTCATGCGGCAATAGATGTGAGCCCATGTGGTGAAGATGTTGGCTCGGCAACTTTGGCTCCGTGTATGAGCTCCTCCTTAGAAGGTCAGCCTCGGGCTCAAATTGTTTCCTCTGGCCTGACACCTGGCTTAGCAACGGTGGGAAGGACCCTTAATGCTAATGAGTGCTCATTGTCTAAAGGTATTGCAACTGTACAGACCACTATTGGAACCCTGTCAAAGAACATGGGTTTAGCTGATCATGGGCTGCTTCAATTCAAAGACCAGATAGGGAAATCATGGGCTGAGTTATTTATGCCGGCTTCCCAAGATCTTTATGGTTCCAATATCAACCCTGACCCTGAAAGACCAGCTCGAAGTTACAACCCCGGGTCCCCAGTCAGTCAGGAGGAATTTACTTTAGAATTTGTGGACCATGGTGAAAAAGCAACTAATCTAGTTCTCAAAATACCCAAAGACATTACTAATGCCTGGAAGGAAGAATGGAGGGCAACTCTGGTGGGACAATTTTTGGGCAAAAAACTTCCGTACTCTCTTGTAACTAATGTTACTGAGCGTCTTTGGGCCAATCACGGCTTGATTGATACTTTGGCCACCGATTCTGGTTACTTCTTCTTTACATTTTCTTATGAGGGAAACAGGGATGCCGTGATGGAGGGGGGCCCGTGGTTCATTGCAGGGCAACCTCTCATTCTTAGACCGTGGAAACCGCATTTCTCATTCGGTAACGAGGAGGTTCAAACCATCCCAATTTGGGTCAACTTCTATGGTGTTCCGTTGGAATATTGGAACCCGAGGGGTATCAGCTTTATCTCTAGCTTTATCAGAAAACCTATCCGGGTGGATCGTACTACTGCAAGTCGGAGACGTATTACATATGCTAGAGTGTGCATTGAAGTTACTGCCAATTTTGACTTCTTTAATGACTTCCATATTGAATCAGAAGATGAGGTTACGGGTGATACCATTAGAACCAAGATTAATTTAGAATATCAATGGACCCCTGTGAGATGCAAACAGTGTTCTCAGTTTGGACATGATTGCTCTAAGGTTGCTAAACCAGATTCTAGGCCTACCGCTCACTTTCCTTATAAGAAGAAAGGGAAGACAGACGTAGAATGGCAAGCTGTGGAAAAGAAAGATAAGGGAAAAAAGACCGTGGATTGTGGCTCTCACCACAAGAAAGATATGGTCCACTCGGTAGCTCCTATTAAGCAGGGTAATATGTTTGATACGCTTACTCAGCTCCAGGAAAAATCTGACGTCGTTCCCATTAGAGAAGAGTCTCTTACACATTCCTCAGTCCCGATAATGTGTTTTGAAGCTAGTTTGTCTCATTGCCCCGATGATACTCGGGGGAGGTCAGAGAGGACCCCACTGGCCAGTTTAGTGTGGATGAAGTCGAAGATTGTGAGGCTGATTATAGCCTTGAAGATACGGTCGACCTTGAGGCTCGAGGGAGTCCTCTTTCCAACAGATAGAAGAAGAAAGAAGCAAAAATGAAATTCAGTGGGAGTCGACATCGAATTTAAATTTGGCTCTGGCTTGTTTAGTGTTGGGATGCCCAGTGTGGTTGCTCATCCCATGTTGTTATGATTTTGCCTGTTTGTTTCATTTCCATGTTTGTTCTCGAATTCATAACATGTTTTTGCACTTACTTGTAATATCCTGGGGTATGGCCCTCCTTTTTTGGAATCTATTCACCCTTTTTCCGAAAAAAAAACAGAGTGAGGTTAAGAGGGCATTTTTTGCAGATCAGCCTATGATTCTTCTTGTTTACAAAGAATCTTATCTTAATCTTCATGAAACTAACCAATCTCTTCCTAGTTTGGCTGTTTCTTTGTTGCAGGAGTTCGAGGAAATATTTCCAGAGGAGATGCCGAGTGGGTTACCGCCCATTAGAGGCATTGAGCATCAAATTGATTTGGTACCTGGAGCTGTTATCCCTAACCGACCAGCCTATAGGAGTAATCCGGAGGAGACAAAGGAGCTTCAAAGGCAAGTTAATGATTTGATGAGTAAGGGGTATGTGAGAGAGAGCAGGAGTCCATGTGCAATACCAGTGCTTCTAGTGCCAAAGAAGGATGGGACTTGGAGGATGTGCGTTGATTGCAGAGCGGTCAATAATATCACGGTAAAGTATCGTCATCCCATTCCTAGATTAGATGATATGTTTGATGAATTGCATGGCTCTTGTATTTTCAGTAAAATAGATCTTAAAAGTGGTGCTACCCAAGAGCCCTATGCATCCTAGTTGTTCAATTGATGGTGCTACCCACGTGGAGACGCCAACATCAGGCACTATTACGCTGCTCGGGCCCATTGACAATGCTACAATGCACATGGGTGAGGGTCACTCCCTAATTCCCGGCGCCTAGTCCCCTGTTCTCACCAAGACCATTCCAGCCCCTTCTAGCGGGTCAACTAAGTGCCAAGGAGGTCACATGGGGGGTAGTAGCTTTTCACCAACTTCCGAAAAACTGTGCATTTCTTCAGCCGTTGAAATGAGGGACACCAAGGGACACGTGGAGGCCATCTCAACCCCTGCAACTATTAACCCTGCTTTAGACCCGACGCCTGGGGACTCCACCCTTTTGCCCACAGGATCATTAGTTGCTCGGTGCACTCCCACCCCATTGTCTGAGTCAATAAACAATTCGGCTAAGCCCATTTTATTACACAACAGGCCTCCAACCTCAGCCACGGGTAAGATTTCTTATCCCATGTCAACCCCTCAGCCTACTCAGTCTTTAGCCCCAAGCTGGGCTTCAATTTTATAACCAAAAGTGACAGCTGAGATCAAATTGAAATATACTAAGCACAACAGAAATATGGACCGCATCAAAATTACTATGCCACAAGATCTTGCTGAAGTTGGAAGTAAGGCGTGGGATAACACACTAGTGGGTTACTTTATAGGCAAAAAGCTCCCATATTCACTGGTTAAAAATGCTACTGCAAGGCTATGGGACAAAGCTGGTCTTCATGATATGCTTGCAACGGACTCAGGTTACTTCTTTTTTAAATTTAACTCCAAAGAAGAAAGCAATGCAGTACTTGAAGGAGGGCCTTGGCACGTTGCCGGGCAGCCGATCAACTTAAAACAGTGGTAAGTTGGCCTGGAATTAACCAAGGAAGCTCAATCTGCTATCCCAATCTGGGTAAATATTTACAACATTCCCCTTGAATATTGGAATCCGGAAGGACTTGGATATATCGGTAGTGTTATTGGGAAACCTCTACACGTCCATAAAATGACAGCTTCATGCCGCCGAATTTCGTTTGCTCGTATGTGTATAGAAGTCAGTGCTGACTATGAATTGGTGAAGGATTTCGACATTGAATTTGTTGACCCTAGTTGTGGTGAAACAACCTTGTTTACCTTGAAAGTCGAGTATCAATGGAGCCCAGTCAGGTGTGCCAAGTGCAGGAAATTCGGGCATAACTTTGCCAACCTCACTACTGTCCCTAAAATTCAAAAACAAGCTTCAAGACCATCGTCTCCATCTACAAGGAACCAAGAGGAGGGTATTTGGATGGTTATAACTAAAGGCAAGAATGTTTTTTTTTTTCAAAAAAAGGTTAATTTAAACAAAAAAGCCAAACGGCACTGTACAAAGTACAAGGGGCATACCCCAGGATTTACAATAAGCACAGGAAAAAATGCATCCAGACAATGCAACAAGGAATGGGAAATCTAAGTTAACCCTAGAGGAACCCAACCAAACAAATCAACACATCAAACAAACCAATAAAAACCAACAAAAAAGGAACAAGAGTTACATCATGTCAGCTTCAAAAGGACAAAAATAAAGGATCAAGACAATGCCCCCACTATAGAGTAAAGGTCCATCTGGCAATGTACTGCGGGAGATGGGGATCATTCTTCCAAGTTGCTTGTATTTGTAAGGAAATTTGTAGGCAAATGTCTTGTAAAATTCTTTCCTTAGTCTTCACTTTGTGTTTAAAACTTCGAGCATTTCTTTCTTTCCAAATGCTATAGACGACTAGACCAAGGCACATTTTTGGGATAACATGCCGTGGGGTCTTCCCTTTCCACTTGTTCGCTACCCAGTCCACAAAGCACATCCCATGAGGGGGCAGAATAGGAGATTGCCAACCTGTTGAGAACTCCCTGCCACACATAAGAAGTATATAAGAAATTAAAGAATAAATGGTCATGAGATTCCAAATTTTTGTGACAAAACACACAAGCAAGAGGTCCTGGTGTGTATGTATAGATTCTATCATGTGTGGATAATCTATGGAGAATAGCCAACCACAGGATAAAACTATAGCGAGGGATATTACCCGGGAACCAAATGAGATCATGCCAAGGGACTGTGGGATAATGTGTTCTAACATGATCCCAAGTGTTGGCAGAAGAGAACATATTATTAGGGGAGGGTAACCATTGAACCACATCACTAGACATAGAGGGGAGAGGTAGGGAATGTAATTGGACTCTAATTTCCATTAATTCAATAGTGTTTGTGAGAGGCCAATTCCATTCATTACCATCAATAATATCGGAAACTGTGGCATTTAAAGGGATAGCGGCATCATATTGGACACGCAATCCGACTCGCTCCAAAATAGGACCCATAGGATGCCAATTATCATACCAGAGAAAAGTTCCACACCCATTGCCAATTTTATGTTTAAGCATTGGTCTAGCCACAGACCTAAGTTTAAGGAGCTTCCTCCAATACCAGGAGCATTGGGATGGGGTCTTGGCTTCCCAAAAACTTTTCCTTTTTAACATGTAAGTGTGTATCCAGTCCACCCAGAGGGACTTGTTTTTAGACGTAAAAATGGTCCAAATATGTTTAAGGTTTAAAGTGGAATTTAATTGAGTCAGGTTTTTTATGTCAAGTGCCCCTTCTTCCTTAGGTCTACAGACTAAATCCCAAGCAACTTTTGCACAAAGGCAAGAATGTTGTTGACCAAGAACAAATATGTATGCCATCTGCCTCACATCCTACTGAGAAATCTCAAGATATGGAATACACCACCAGGACAGACTTGCTAATTCAACCTCCTTCTGGGGATGTTATCATTGGGACAAGGCTTTATAATGCCAACGCTATTAGTTTAGGACAACAAATGGGGAACCCACCCCAAGCCAGTGAGCAGATAAGGGAATCCCTCCTTAGCTCTGAAAAGAGATCCATAGCTCAAACAGGTTCTCAAGTTACTACCATTGACGATAATATTAGCTATGCCCTGCAAAATCACTGTCCAGATCTGCACAAACAAAACCAATTTGATGTTTTACAAGAGGCTCCCCATCTTATTGAATCTATTTCTTTGGGGACTAGTATCAAGGCACAAGTGGAGGGGTATTTAGGAGAGGATCACAAACAGAAAAATGATGAGGAAACATTTATTTGCAACCCTTCCAATGAGGAATCTTGTCCCGGGCAGAGTGTGTACAACAAATCTTTTTTAAGCCTCTCCAATAAGCAGAAGAACAAAGCAGGAAGTTCTTCAGGTAAGAAAAAACGCTCTTCCAAACGTCGTTAATGATTATTAGTTGTTGGAATATCAGAGGGCTTAACGAGTCCACTAAACAACTTGAAATTTCTAAATTAGTCTCTAATCACAAGATTGACATTATGGGTATTGTGGAAACTAAAGTGAGGATTCCTAATCAAGACAAGATTCAAAGGAATATGCTCCCTAATTGGAACTTTATTACTAACAGCCAACTGGATTCTGTCGATAGAATTTGGGTTGGCTGGAATCCTAATAAAGTCAATTTAACTATTCTACAATGTACTAGACAAGTTATCCATGTTAAAGTTGAATCTCTTAACTTTTTGCTTAAATTTGAAGCTTCCTTTATTTATGGTTCTAATACCATCCAAGGTAGACGGCCCCTTTGGTCTACCTTGAGAAACATTGCAGCTACCGTTGGTGATACTCCTTGGATTAGTCTTGGGGATTTTAACTCTGTCCTAAACTCTCATGAAATCTTTGAAGGCAATCCATGGAGAAACCAAGGGGCTGTGGAATTTAATGATCTTGTGAATGCCACTTGTCTTGTAGACCTTAGATTTACAGGGGTTTTCTTTTCTTGGAGCAACCGGCAATTCAACTCAATGGAATTCACCAAAAGGAAACTTGATCGAGCTCTTGTTAATCCTGGATGGTTGGACACTTTTCCGTCAGCTTATGCAGAATTTCTCCCCCCCGGTATATCTGACCATTCTTCAATTATTGTCAACTTATCTCCTCCTATAAGAATGAAAGGTAAGCCATTTAAGTTTTTTAATTATTGGACTGGATTGGAGAACTTTAATGCCACTGTTTGTACAGCTTGGGCTAGGAACAAGGACGGTACCTCTCAATTTCAATTATTCCATGCCCTAAAAAATCTTAAAGGGGACCTGAAAAAACTAACCAAATGTTTTATAGGAAAGGAGAGACTTCTAGCTAATAAAGCCCGGGAAGATCTTTGGGATTGTCAAAGGAAACTTGATGAGAACCCTAGTGACACATCCCTTAGAATCCTAGAAAAAGATCTTTTGAGCAGGTTCTTACAAGCCATTCACATTGAAGAAGAAACAGTTAGACAGAAATCCCGAATCCAATGGCTTGATGCCGGGGATAAGAATACGGCTTACTTTCACAACTATGTTAAAAACCGAAGGAACCATAAAAGAATTGTGTCTCTTACTAAGCCGGATGGTACTAAGACCATTAACGAGGAGGAAGCTCAAGCCGAAGCTATTAGATACTTTAAATCCATGCTTGGTACTCCTGCCTCTAATCCTTACCCGGGTATCATTGAGTTGAGGAAAATCATCCATAAGCGTATTCCCACGGACTTATTTAATATTATGGATGACATTCCTACTAATGATGAGATAAGAGATGCTCTCTTTAATATCCATAGTAACAAAGCTCCAGGTCCGGATGGTTATAATGCTCACTTCTTTAAATCTACTTGGCCCACAACCGGACACTTAGTTACTAAGGCTATAAAAGAATTTTTTATTTCAGGACAACTCTTAAAAGAGTCTAATGCTACCATTATAGCCCTCATCCCCAAAGTCCCTAACCCTTCAAGGATGAGCAATTTTAGGCCTATCTCGTGTTGTAATACTGTCTACAAATGCATCTCTAAACTCAAATCTAAGAGACTTCAAAAAATTTTACCTACTCTTGTTGACAACGTTCAATCTGCTTTTATTAAAGGTAGGAAAATTAGTGACAATGTGCTTCGTGCCCAAGATCTCATGAGGGACTATCATAAGTCGTCGGACCATCCTCGTGCTGCGACCAAGGTTGACCTCATGAAAGCTTATGATAGTGTGAGTTGGGAGTTTTTGCTTGATGTTCTTGCGGTTCTTGGTTTCCCTCCCAAGATGCAAGGCTGGATTAGAGCTTGTATTACTAGTCCTAAGTACTCTATTAATTTTAATGGGGAATCGATTGGGTACTTTGAGGGTGCTAAAGGTCTTAGACAAGGTGATCCAATGTCTCCCTATCTTTTTGTTCTTGTCATGGATACTCTTAGCCAAATGATTAATCACAACATTAATAGATCCCCTCAATTCAAATATCATTGGAGATGTGATAAACTCAGAATTTCCCACCTTTGTTTTGCTGATGATCTCCTCTTGTTTTTCTATGGTGATGCGAATTCTGCTATGGTTATGGCTAACTCTCTACATCAATTTTATGAATTCACTGGCTTGCAAGCTAATGCTAGCAAAAGTTGCTTATTTATTGCAGGAGTGGAGGAAAACTTCTCTAATGCTATTTGCCAAAGTCTTCCTTTTACCCGCGACTCTCTCCCACTGAAATATCTTGGTGTTCCCCTGATCACCACTAAATTAAGGAAGGGAGATTGTGATGACCTCATCCAAAAAGTTAGCTCAAGGATTACGTCTTGGACTGCCAAATCCCTCTCCTACGCTGGCAGACTGCAACTTATTCAATCTGTTCTCGCAGGATACAAAATTATTGGGCTGCTATGTTTATCCTTCCCAAGAGTATTTTAAAACAAATTGATAGTCTGATGAGTAGATTTCTATGGACTGGAGGAACGGACAAGGCCCATGGTGCTAAAGTAGCTTGGGACTTAGTCTGTAGACCTAAGAAGGAAGGGGGGCTTGGGCTTAAAAATCTCACTCAGTTGAACTATTGCTTAAATCTCAAACATATTTGGTCTATTTTTACTTTAAGGAACCAATCTCTATGGGTGGACTGGATATACACCTACATGTTAAAAGGGAATAGTTTTTGGCAAGTTAAAGCCCCTTCCCAATGCTCTTGGTATTGGAGAAAACTTCTTAAACTTAGGTCTATGGCTAGACCTATGCTCAAGCATCGCATTGGTAATGGTTGTGGCACCTTCCTTTGGTACGATAATTGGCACCCCATGGGCCCCATATTGGACAGATTTGGGATTCGTGTCCAATATGATGCTGCTCTTCCCTTAAATGCTAAAGTGTCCGATGTTATTGATGGAAGGGAATGGAATTGGCCACTTACTAATACGATTGACCTCATGGAAATAAGAAGCCAATTACATTCCCTACCTCTTCCATCGACTTCCAATGATGTGATTCAATGGTTACCTGCTCCAAACAAACTTTTTTCCTCTGCAAAAACTTGGGACCATATTAGAACTCAATTCCCCGAAGTCCCTTGGCACCGCCTCATTTGGTTCCCGGGCTACATCCCGCGCCATAGTTTTATATTGTGGTTGGGTACTCTTCACAGACTATCCACCCATGATAGAATCTATACATACACACCGGGCCCATTAGCTTGTGTTTTTTGCCACAAAAATTTGGAATCCCATGACCACTTGTTTTTCAATTGTTCTTATACTTCCTTTGTGTGGCAGGGGGTTCTTAACAGGTTGGGTATCTCATATGCCAACACCTCATGGGATGCTCTTGTGCTTTGGACAGCGGACAAATGGAACAAGGAAACTCCTAGGCATATTATTCCTAGAATGTGCCTATGTTTGACGGTTTACAACATTTGGAAGGAGAGGAATGCTCGCAGCTTCAACACTGGATCTAAAACTAAGGAAAGAATATTTCATGAGATTTGTCTTCAAATATCCCAACAAATACAGATGAAATGGAAGAATGACCCTCAACTTCCTCAGTACACTGATAGATGGAACTTTACTCCATAAGGGTGTTTTTTTTAGTCGTTGCCTTGTTGAGGTCTACTGTTCTTTGTTCTGTATGCCTTTTTAGGCATTAGGCTTTGGCTTTTGTTGTATTTTGGAGATGGATCCTTATCTAGGGTTGGGCTTTGATAAACCTCCATCTTTTGTTGCTTTGGCTTTAGGCCAATTTTGTGTGCTCATTTTATATCCTGGGGTATTCCCCTTGTTTCTTTTGTATAGTGCCGCTTGGCTTTTTTCTTTCTATTGATTAACCATTTTCCGAAAAAAAAAAAAAAAGAATAAAAGAGGGAGATGAATGGAAAACTGCTTTTAAGACTAAATATGGACTTTATGAATGGTTGGTTATGCCATTTGGGCTTACAAATGCGCCTAGTACTTTTATGCGATTAATGAACCATGTTTTACGAGCGTTCATAGGCAAGTTTGTGGTCGTGTACTTTGATGATATCCTAGTGTACAGCAAGACCTTAACGGATCATATTTAACATTTGAGATATGTGTTTGAGGTGTTGAAATGTGAAAAGTTATATGCTAATTTTAAGAAATGCACCTTTTGCATGGAAAAAGTTGTTTTTCTTGGATATGTTGTTAGTACAAAAGGCATTGAGGTGGATGAAGAAAAAGTCAAAGCCATCAAGGAGTGGCCAACGCCTAAAGGTATCACTGAGGTAAGAAGCTTTCATGGTCTAGCTAGTTTTTTATAGGCATTTTGTAAAGGATTTTAGTACCATTGCTGCACCACTCACTGAAATAATAAAAAAAACTGTTGGATTCCATTGGGGAATTGATCAAGAGAATGCATTTGCTACAATCAAAGATAGGCTTTGTTCTGCACCTGTGTTAGCATTACCTGACTTTAACAAAACTTTTGAGATTGAATGTGATGCTTTAGGAATAGGGATTGGAGCCGTTTTGATGCAGGATAGGCGGCCCATAGCCTTCTTCAGTGAAAAGCTAAGTGGGGCAGCCCTGAATTACCCCACTTATGACAAAGAACTTTATGCTCTTGTTCGCGGTCTAGAGATATGGCAGCATTACCTTTGGCCTAAGGAGTTTGTGATCCACACCGATCATGAATCATTGAAGCATCTCAAGGGACAAGGTACAATAAATAAGAGACATGCTAGATGGATGGAATACATCGAGACTTTTCCTTATGTCATCCGTTACAAGCAAGGTAAGGAAAATACTGTTGCTGATGCTTTATCACGAAGGTATGTACTTCTTACTTCTATGAGTGTTAAAATGCTTGGGTTTGAATATGTGAAAGAAATGTATGCCGATGACACTGATTTTTCTGAGGTGTATTTGGCATGTGACAAAGCAGCATTTGGTAAGTTTTTCAAGCATGATGGTTATCTATTTAAAGAAAACAAATTGTGTGTGCCAAATTGTTCAATGCGTGAATTGTTGGTGCGAGAGGCACATGGTGGGGGATTAATGGGACATTTTGGTGTCAGGAAAACCTTAGAAATTTTGCATGAACATTTCTTTTGGCCTAGGATGAGAAGAGACGTCACTCAAATATGTGGTAGGTGCATTACCTGTAGAAAGGCCAAATCTAAGGTTTTACCACATGGGTTGTATACTCCCTTACCCGCCCCTAGTGAGCCATGGGTAGACATTTCTATGGACTTTGTTTTGGGGCTGCCTAGGATGAAGAGGGGTAGAGATTCTATTTTTGTGGTAGTGGACAGATTTAGTAAAATGGCACATTTCATTCCATGCCACAAAACAGATGATGCCACAAACATAGCTGATTTGTTTTTCAAGGAAATAGTGCGCCTCCATGGTGTACCTAGGAGTATTGTTTCTGATAGGGATGTCAAATTTCTTAGCTACTTTTGGAAGGTTTTGTGGGGAAAATTAGGTACCAAACTTTTATTTTCCATTGCTTGTCACCCACAAACTGACGGACAGACTGAAGTAGTCAACAGGACCTTGACTCAACTCTTACGCACTGTTATTCAAAAGAATTTAAAAACCTGGGAGGATTGTTTGCCATTCATAGAGTTTGCATATAATAGGACTATGCACACTACTACTTCTTATTCTCCTTTTGAAATTGTTTATGGTTTTAATCCACTCACTCCTTTAGATTTGATGCCTTTACCTATTGATGACAGGAGTAGTTTAGTGGTTTGGCCGTTGAGGCTATTTTAGTGGTTTGATTTGCCACATGTCCTTATGCTTTGTGCTTTGTTGTATATCCTGGGGTATGCCCCTTGTACATGTGTACATCCCCTTTTTTGGAATCTATTTACCGTTTTCCGAAAAAAAAAAAAAAAAGACAGGAGTAGTTTGGATGGACACAGGAAGGCTGAATTAGTGAAGTCAATTCATGAGAGGGTACGACTTCAAATTGCACAAAAAAATGAAAAGTTTGCTTCCCAAGCCAACAAAGGGCGTAAGCGTGTTATCTTTGAACCAGGAGATTGGGTCTGGGTTCACATGCGCAAAGAAAGATTCCCTGCCCACAGAAGGAATAAATTGCATCCTCGAGGAGATGGCCCTTTTCAAATCCTTGAGAAAATTAATGATAATGCTTATAAAGTGGATCTTCCAGGTGAGTATAATGTCTCGGTTACTTTCAATGTTTCTGACCTTTCCCCATTTGATGCAGGTGATGATTCGAGGTCGAATCCTTTTGAAGAGAAGGGGAATGATGGGCACCATGATGGACCGAGTCTTAAAGCTGACCCCTTACAAGTTCCAAATGGGCCAATCACAAGATCAAGAGCTAAGAAGATCAAGGAAGCAATGCAAGGATTGGTACAATCCACTTGGGCTGAATTTGCAAATGTTTCAAGCAAGACTTCAACATTCAAGATGGGCTTGGAAGAAGAGAAACCAGCTTTAATCCATGTGATACAAGCCACTTAGGCTATTTTATTTATGTTCGCTGGTTTTGGGCATGTGGGCCTATTTTATTCATTAATTGGACATCTATTTAGCTTTAAGTTTAAGTTATTTTGGGCTTGAGTACCTCCAACCCATTTCTTTTATTTTTATTGAAGGCCTTTTGGGCCCTAGGGTTATTAGATATAAAACACTCTTGTGGCACTTTTAACAGCAGATTATGTGAATGAATATTATTTCTTCTCAGAGAATTCAGTTTTCTCTTCTTGTTCTTGATTGAACAATTCGAACTTATCAAAGGCATTCCCTTTGTGGCGTTCACACCAAATCTGGGTTCTTGAAACAGGATTTCAACGGGTCTAGATAATCTTTGTGGCTTGATTATTGGCTTTCCTGGGTTATTTACAATCTGATTGTGGGTTCACGGAATATCAATTCCACGGGTTCATATCAGGAGGTCAACCTTTTGAATTTCAGTGTAACCCTATGAGTGATACGGTCCTCACCAATTGTCTAGCTAACATTGAAATTACACCAGTAAGGAAGTGGACTATCTCATCAACACCTATAGTTAGAGACTTTGAGGATGTTTTCTAGGATATCTCTGGGTTGCCACCTTAGAGAGAGATTGATTTCTGCATTGATCTAGTGCATAGCACTGTCCCAATATCCAAGGCACCTTACTAATTTTTTTTTCTTTAGAAAATCAAACAACAGAATGGCTCCTATAAAAATGCTGGAACTAAAGAAATGAGTTCAAGAACTTGAGGATCTGGGATTTATATGCCCCAGTACATCACCCTGAGGAGCACCAGTGTTATTCATAAAGAAGAAGGATGAATCACTTCGACTGTGCATTGACTACTGAGAATTGAATAAAGTCACCATCAAGAACAAGTATCCTTTACCATGGATGCATGATCTGTTTGATCAATTTCAAGGAGCTATGATCTTTTCCAAGATAGATCTACGATTAGGATACCATCAGTTACTCGTACAACCCAAGGATGTACCAAAGATAGCTTTCAAAAAAAGGTACGATCACTATAAGTTCTTGGTAATGTCATTTTGATTAACTAATGTCGCGACAGTGTTCATGGATCTGATGACCAAAGTATTCAAGCCTTACTTGGATCAATTCATCACAATCTTCGTTGATGATATCTTGATCTATTCAAAACCAAGGAAGAACATGAACAACACTTGCGAATCACAATGCAGACACTGCAAAGTCATCACTTATATGCAAAGTTCAGTAAGTGTGAGTTTTGGCTTCAAGAGGTGAAATTCCTGGGACATGTGGTCTCACAACAAGGAATTACTTTGGATTCATTAAAGACTAATGCTGTTTCAAATTGGGCATGACCAACCTATCCTACAAAAGTTAGAAGTTTTCTTGGACTCGCGAGTTACTATCAGAGATTCGTAAAAGGATTTTTGAAAATAGCAGCTCCTTTGACTAGTTTGACTAAGAAGGATGTGAAGTTTAAATGGAATGATAAGCGTGAGCAGGCTTTTCAGGAATTGAAAGAGAGATTCACCACGACACCAGTATTAGCAATACCTAGAGATGGCAAGAAGTTCTCTATCGAGGTGTCCCTTGAGGTACCATGGCATAAACTCTTTTTTTTCGTAAAAAAAAAGGTTAATTTAAACGAAAAAGCCGAACGGCACTGTACAAAGTACAAGGGGCATACCCCAGGCAACCAAAATCACACAAAAACACAACATCCAACCAATGCAACCAAGGATGGAAAATTATCTAAGACAAACCAGAGAATGACCCATCCTAACCATTCAACAAACCAAGCAAATTTATTACCAATTTCTTGGGTAACTAAAAAAAATGCTAGAGAGAGAAGCTCCTCCCTCTCTCTAGTTTTTTTCTTTGCTATGGGTTCTTCCAAAAAGAAGAGAAACCAAGGTTCGGGTGGAAAATCTGGATCCCAATCTTCTACTACTCCCTCTAAGCTACATAGTCTAAATGGTAAATCTGGTTCCCTATTTTCCATTCCTTCCAAGGAATCCCCTTGTGTTTCTGATGCTTTGAAGCTGGGTGCTCATTCTCTTAGTTCCCCTGAACTGGCAAGAAAATACATGTTCAATGGTGATGGTTCTGTTAAGCTAAGAGATGGGTCTACAATTTGTGGCTCCCAATCTAAAGGTATGGTTCATGTTCTTAATGCTGCTAAGTCAACTAATTGTGTCAACATTGATCATGGATCTCCTATCCAGCCTATTGCTCATGGTCCCTCTGTTAAGGACCTTGTACTTGTAGAAGATTGGGAAGACCAAGTTGAGTTTGAGGGTGGAAGGCTTGTCCAAGATGTTACTTTCAAATCACTCCAAGATTCCAACGAAATCCTTAAACGGAAAAAGCTTGCTAATTACTTAAAGGATGAGGCCCATGGCCTTGAGAGTGAAGAAGTGGATCCTGGTCATGGCTTCATTATTTCAAACCCTTCTCGTTCTGAAATTGTTGGCTTGACCAATGATGAAATTATTGTGCTATCCAAAGAAAGTGACATGTCCGGTAAGGACTCTACAGGTGAGTCAAGGGAATCAGAAGGTGATGAACAGGTGGAACGTGTGGCTTCCCTAAGGCGTATAGCTGAGTTGGAAAGTGAAATCTTGTTGCTTAAGTCAAAATCCATTGGTGTTAACACTCAGATTGGAGGGTCACCAATTGAGTCAAATTTCAAGGATGAGACTAATTTTGATCCAAAAAATGCAGCTGGCCTCAAACCAAATGTGGTTTCTGCAAGTGTGATGCACGTCCCACGCGCCAAGGATAGCGATAGCAACGGTCAAATTTTTCTCTCTCCCACATTGAAAAAAGGTGCTGGTACGCACATGGACTGTGCAGCCTTTACCGAGAAGTCCGGACCTTTGTCTACTAATGGGACCAAATGCTCAGTGTATGCTACTAGTTTGATTGATAGTGCTTTCCACGTGGCACAGCCTGGCAATGACACTCCAAAGTCTACCATTTTGAATATGCATAGTCCTGTGGGCCCGTGGTCCTCTAACCAAGCGGTCATAGTCCCTACAGATGTTCTCCCACCAAAGGTCACTATGCTAGCTTCCTGCGTGGACAATGACATGCGGAGCAACTCTTCCACTGTTACCCCATGTGCGCACATGGGCACAGCCCAAAGTCCCGCAAATCCCGGCGCTAGTGAGGGTTTCCTTAATGTTAGGGGCCCAATCTGTGGCTCGACTTTGACTTCTAATCCGGCGCAAGCTCCTCTTGGAAATGTTGCTATTAGTCCCCAAAAATCTTGGGCCTCCCTAGTTCGAAAAACTGAACATTCTAACCTTAAACTCAGTTATATCAAACCTAAAGAAGGCTCAGATAGAAATCTAGTCAAGCTCTCTGAGGATCTCACCACTCAGGGCTGTAGAGCTTGGGAAAATACCCTTGTTGGGTATTTCATTGGCAAGAGACTCCCCTATACACTTGTTAAAAATGCTACCTCAAGACATTGGACCAAGAAAGGGCTGACTGACATGCTAGCCACAGACTCAGGCCACTTTATTTTCAAATTCAACTTTAGGGAAGAAAGTGAAGCAGTGTTGGAAAATGGCCCTTGGCATGTTGCTGGCCAGCCCATCCTTTTGAGAAATTGGCAAGCTGGGATGGTTCTTGATAAGGAAATCCCTAAAACTGTCCCTATTTGGGTTCATATCTATGGAATACCTCTTGAGTATTGGAATGCTGAGGGCCTCAGCCACATTGCTAGTGCCATTGGGAGGCCCATTCATGTGGACCGAATGACTGCTACTTGTAGAAGGATATCATATGCGCGGATCTGTATTGAGGTAAGTGCTGATTATGATTTGTTAAAAAACTTTGAGATTGAAGTGATAGATCCTATTTCTAAAGAGACTGAGAGGATTGGTCTTTCTGTTGCACACCAATGGACTCCGGTCAGGTGTGCAAAATGTAAACGCTTTGGTCATGACTGCTCTAGGATCCATAATAATCAATCCCTTACAAAAAAGGCCACTATCCCCAATAATGTGAATTCCAATCTTAGTGAGGATGAGGGAGTTTGGCTGGTGAAAGGTAAAGGTAAGAGAGAAAATGTGATTGAATCACACTCTAATGCTGCTATCTCTTCTACTGGACAGATCCCTATGGATGATGTTAACAATCCAGTTACTCATTCTGGCACTCATAATGAACTTACTAAACTGCCTGCTGAAAGCCCTATTTCAAGTGTGAAGACTCTAATTGATTCTGTTCAAAAAGCCCCCATGGAGATCTCCCCATCCAGAGATCTTATTGGTGTTGATAAACCTCCTTCTCAATCCTCTCAAGTTACTGTCATTAGTGGTAACAATGTTACCAATATCCTCAAGATGCATGGCCCCAACATTACTAATAGTAACCAATTCTCTTTATTGGATAACCTGGACTGTGACCATGTTGACAAGGTGCAAATTGATAAAGTTAATCGGAAGTTTGCTTCACCCATGGATGGTCTAGGTACCTTACCTGTTGAAAATCAGCTTCGGGTTGAGACAACAAACAAACAAGAAGTCCAAGATGGTACTAACGCTCCTGTTGCTGCTGCTGACAAAACTATCTCTCCTGATAAGTTTACTGCACTTGGTAAGCCACAAAACTGGGAGAACTCCTCATCTGGTTCTTCAGGTAAGCCAATCATCCCCTCTCCCAATTTTAATGATATTTAGTTGTTGGAACATTAGGGGCCTTAATCTGCCCACTAGGCAATCTGAAGTTGCCAAATTTATTTATGATAATAATATTGACATTATTGGTATTACTGAAACCAAGGTTAGACAAGTTAATGAAAACTTTATTAAAACTAAATGTTTAAAGCATTGGAACTTTGTTACTAATAGTAGTCCTAATTCTGTTGGTAGAGTTTGGGTTGATTGGAACCCTGACAAAATTAATCTTACTGTTCTTAAAATCTCATCCCAACTGATACATGTTAGCATTGAGAAGGATGATAAGTCTCTCAACTTTGAAGCTTCTTTCATCTATGGTTTTAACACTGGGCAAGCTAGGATGGACCTTTGGTCTGACTTAAGGTCCATTTCCCTGAATAATAGGGCCACTAACTATATTGCTCTTGGTGACTTTAATGTGCCTTTAAGCCCGGATGAAGTTTCTGATCCTAACTGTGGCTGGAATAATGAAATGAAGGATTTTAAAAAGGCTATTAATGAAAGTTGCTTAGTGGACCTTAGATACAATGGTGAACAGTTTACCTGGAGTAACAAAAGGTATGGTAGGCCAGACTTTTCCCAAAGGAAGCTTGATAGAGCTCTGGTAAATCAAGCTTGGATTGATAATCTCAGTGATTCGTTTGCCCACTTCCAGGTTCCAGGTATCTCTGATCATTCTCCTATTGTTGTTCATATTGATAAAAGTAAGAGTAGGAAAGGTAGGGCTTTTAAATTCTATAACTACTGGACCAATTTGGATTCCTATAATGATATTGTTAAGAATGCTTGGGATATTAATGTTGAAGGAACTGCCCAATTTCAACTCTGCCATAAGCTCAGGTCCCTTAAAAAGGAACTTAAGCAGTTTAGCAAACTTACCCTTGGGAAAGAAAAGATTAATGCTGACAAAGCTAGAGAAGATTTAAAAAGAGTCCAAGCCCTTTTAATTCGAGATCCAGAAAACCTGGGCTTGATTGATTGGCACAATCTTTCCTTGAAAACTTTTCATGAAGCTATTTGGGTTGAGGAAGAAATCCTTAAACAAAAATCTAGACTACAATGGTTAGAAGCTGGAGATAAAAATTCTAGATATTTTCATATGTCTATTAAGTCTAGGAGGAACATGAAAAGAATTTTTATGCTTGAAAAACCTAATGGGACTTTCACTACTAATTGTAATGAAGCTAAGAATGAAGCTATTAGGTTTTTTCAAAACATGCTTGGTACTGCCTCAAATCAGGTTTACCCTGGTAAAGAAGCCCTTAGGAGTGTTATCCATAAAAGAGTTCCTCTGGAGCTTATGGCAGAGTTGGATAGGATCCCTTCTGACATTGAGATCAAGAATACTTTATTCAGTATGCATAGTAATAAGGCCCCTGGTCCTGATGGCTATAACTCTTTTTTCTTTAAGAATTCTTGGGCTATTACTGGCCCTTCATTTACTGCTGCTATTAGGGAGTTCTTTCAGAGTGGTGAGATGCTTAAAGTGGTAAATACTACGCTTATTGCCCTGGTTCCTAAAGTTCCCAATCCCTCCCGAATGGGAGATTTTAGGCCCATTGCTTGCTGCAATACTGTGTACAAATGTATTTCTAAAATCATAGCCAATAGACTTCAAATGATTCTCCCTAATATGGTTGACCAGGCCGAATCTGCTTTTGTTAAAGGTAGGAAAATTAGTGACAACATTCTTCTTGCTCAAGACCTCCTTAGGGATTACCACAAACCTTTGGGTAAACCTAGAGTGGCTGCTAAAGTAGATATCATGAAAGCCTATGACAGTGTGAGTTGGGAGTTTCTCATTGACTTATTGGATGTTCTTGGTTTCCCCCCCCAATTTAAAGAAATGGATTATTGCATGCATTACTACTCCAAAGTACTCTATTAATTTCAATGGTGAGTCTGTGGGTTTCTTTGCTGGAGCTAAGGGTATTAGACAAGGTGACCCCATCTCTCCTTATCTTTTTGTCCTTGTCATGGATACCCTTAGTCAACTGCTCCATCATTTCATTAGAATTAGTCCTTATAAGTATCATTGGAAGTGTGATAAGCTCCAAATATCCCACCTCTGTTTTGCTGATGACCTTCTTATCCTTATGAATGGAGATGTGGAAACTGCTACTGTTATTAGAAATGTTCTCAACCAATTTTATCTCTTTACTGGGCTTCAAGCTAATAATACTAAAAGTTGTCTCTTTTTTTCTAATGTTGAAGAGGATATGGCTGATGATATCATTTCTACCCTCAACTTTGTTAAAGGTACCTTGCCTGTTAGGTACCTAGGGGTGCCTCTTATTACCTCTAAGCTCAAAAAAACAGGATTGTGAGGATTTGGTTAGTAAAATTTGTGCTAGAGTTAACTCTTGGAAATCTAAATTCCTGTCTTATGCTGGTAGAGCTCAATTGATTAAATCTGTTTTGACAGGTATTCAACTTTACTGGTCTGGCATGTTTGTTCTGCCCAAAGGAGTTCTTAAACAAGTGTCTCAAATTATGGCTAGATTCTTATGGGCTGGTAACTCTGAGATTAGCCATGGTGCTAAGATTGCTTGGGATACAGTCTGTAGACCCAAGAAGGAAGGAGGCTTGGGTTTCAAAGACATAATTTTAACTAATACTATTTTGAATCTCAAACACATTGGAAATCTTCTTGATCCGTCTAATATTTCTCTATGGAAAAATTGGATCCACCTGTATATGCTGAAAAGTAACAATTTCTGGCAAGCCAAAGTTCCTTCCCAATGCTCTTGGTATTGGAGAAAACTGCTGAAACTTAGACAAGTTGCCAAGCCTTTGCTTTTTTATAAAATTGGGAATGGTGAACACACTTTTCTTTGGTTTGATAATTGGCTCCCTTTGGGCCCTCTCTTGGATAAATATACTGTTAGAATTGCCTATGATGCTGCTATTAATATTAACGCTAAAGTTAGTTCCATTATTAGAGATTGTGACTGGAATTGGCCTAGAACCCACTCCATTGAACTGGATGAAGTTAGGACTATCTTATCCAATCTCTACAAACCTTCCAGTCTTCAGGATACTATAAGATGGCTTGTTACTCCTACGGGGAAATTTAATACTTCCCTCATTTGGAATCACTTGCGGAACCATCACCCTGTTGTTCCTTGGCATGACAGTGTGTGGTACCAAGGAGGAACCCCTAGGTCGAGTATTATCCTGTGGCTTGCTGCACATAACAGATTGTCTACCCATGACAGGATTGCCTCCTTTACCCCTGGTCCCCTTGCTTGTGTTTTCTGTCATTCTCATCAGGAAACTCATGATCATTTGTTCTTCTCTTGCTCTTACTCTCATGGTATTTGGCAGGAAATTATGCAGAGGTGTGGTCTGGCCTGGAATGGGCATGGATGGAATGATACTTTGCAGTGGATGGCTCATCATCTTAAAGGAAAGAAGACACATCACTTGATTCCTAAAATGTGCTTGGGAGTTACTGTTTATGGATTATGGAAAAAAAGGAACAACAGATCCTTCAAACGTGTTTTTTGTCCGAGTACAATCACTCTTAAGAGCTTAATTTCTCAAATCAATGCTCTTATTAGGGTGAAGTGGAAACATCAGAGAAATTTTGACTCCATTATCTGTAATTGGCTTTAATGCCAATCTTTTTGTTTTTAGCTTGTTGGTTTTGTTTTGTTTTAATCTCTGTTGTTTGGTAGCTTTCCTTGCTACATGTTGCTTATTTGAGCCCTGATTCTTTTTGTATATCCTGGGGTATGCCCCTTGTACTTTTGTACTTTCTCCTTTTTTTGGGATCTATTTACCATTTTCCGAAAAAAAAAAAAAAAAAAAACAAACCAAGCAAACCAAGAAAATGAGAAAAACAACAAGGTAACTCCAATAGATCAACAAAACAAAAAATCAACAAAACTGAGGGTCAAGGCAATGACCCCACTAAGTAGTAATGGCCCATCTGTCAATGTACTGAGGTAGGTGGGGATCATTCTTCCATGTAGCTTGTATCTGTAAGGAAATCTATAGGCAAAGGTTTTGAAAAACTCTTTCCTTGGTCTTCACTTCAAATTTAAAGCTTCGTGCATTTCTTTCTTCCCAGATGCTATAGACAACCAACCCAAGGCACATTTTAGGGACAACCTGTCGTGGTGTCTTGCCTTTCCACTTATTCGCTGCCCAATCCACAAGTACATCCCAAGAAGTGGTTAAATAGGAGATTTCCAACCTATTGAGAACTCCCTGCCACAAATAAGAAGTATAAGAGCAATTAAAGAATAAATGGTCATGAGATTCCAAATATGGTCTTCAGGTTGCACTCCTAGGCAAAATATTATATTATGGTTTGCTGTTCAGAAAAAACTTGCGACCCATGATAGAATTTTTACTTTTACTCCTGGACCTCTTGTTTGTGTTTTTTGTCAGAGCCACATGGAAACCCATAATCATTTGTTTTTTGATTGTAACTTATCCTCCTTTGTTTGGCAGGAATTGATGAATAGATGTGGACTTAATTGGAACAGCACGGATTGGGATACTACAGTGCTTTGGATGGCACACCATTGGAAAGGGAAAGAGGTTCATCTTGCTATTCCTAAAATTTGCCTCGGTGTTGCGATCTATGGTTTATGGAGGGAGAGGAACCATAGAACGTTTACGGATACCTACACTCCTAAAGAACAGCTGCTACTTAATCTGGTGTCTCAAATTAATACTCAAATCAGAGATCAATGGAAGAACCATCCCCAACTTGATTTAATTGCTAGTCCATGGACTTAAGTTGGTAGAGTTGGTAATGTTGTTTTGTTTGTGACTCTCTTTTGTAGTCAGGATTTGTTTCTCTTGGCTTTGATTTGTTGTTTCTTTTGATTAGCTTTTCAGTTGATCAGTGTTTTGTTTGATCTTGGCTTGATGTAGCCTTTTCAGTGGTTTACTTTGCCACTTGTCCTTATGTTGCATGCTTTTTTGAATATCCTAGGGTATGCCCCTTGTACATTTGTACATCCTTTTTTTGGAATCTATTTACCAATTTCTAAAAAAAAAAAAAAAAAAAAAAAGAAAAAAAAAGTTCTCTATCTTCAGTAATGCATCGTATCAAGGATTGTGATGTATACTAATGCAAGACGACAAGGTTATTACTTATGTTTCAAGACAGTTGAAGCCAAATGAATTGAGCTATCCGACTCATGATTTGGAATTAGCAACAGTAGTGTTTGCTCTCAAGATCTAGAGACACTACCTCTATGGAGAAAAGTTTGATTCGTTCTCCGATCACAAGAGTTTGAAGTATTTGTTTACTCAAAAGGAATTGAACATGAGGCAACGCCAATGGATGGAATTTATTAAGGACCATGACTTCATGTTAGAATACCACCCTGGTAAAGCTAATGTAGTCGCAGATGCCTTAAGTCAAAAACCTCAAAGTATAGTTGCAACTCTAATGGTTAGAGTGTGGAAAGCCCTAGAAACGATCATTGAATTTGACGTTTAGGTTTCTACAAAGAGTGGAGGATAGCACTTTGGATGTCTTATAGTGCAACCAACACTTATTAATCGTATTTTAGATCGATGGAGTACTCTAGTGCAAAGATAGATTATATGTGACCAATACGGATGGTCTAAGGAAAGATATTCTCGAAGAAGAACACAGGTCAAGATTGATAGTTCATCCAGGGGGAACTTAAATGTATAAGGATCTAAAGTAAAATTTCTGGTGAGAAGGAATGAAAAGGGATGTAACCGAGTTTGTGTCCAAGTGTTTGACTTATCAACAAGTGAAAGCCGAACATCAAAAACCCTTAGGACTTTTGCAACCCCTACCTATTCTAGGTTGGAAATGGGAACACATCACAATGGATTTTGTAGTTGCATTACCTAGAACACAACACCACCATGATGCAATTTGGGTGATCATAGATTGTTTGACAAAGTCTGCTCACTTCATCACTTACAGCATGAATTATGTGGTGGAAAAGATGAGTAGAATGTATATTCAGCAAGTTGCACGACTACACGGAGTACCAACGTCTATTGTATCAGATCGCGATTCACGATTTACTTCAAGATTCTGGAAAAGTCTTCAAGAAGCTTTGGAAACTTCATTGAGTTTAAGTACTGCTTTTCATCCATAGACCAATGAACAGACCGAACGCACCAATCAAGTTATGGAGAATATGCTCAGAGCATGTGTTATAGACTTTGAGAGTTCGTGGGAAACACATCTTCTATTGATTGAATTTGCTTACAACAATAATTACCATTCAAGTATAGGGATGGTTCCATTTGAAGCATTGTATGGACGCTGCTTTGTTGGGCAGAGATTGGAGATAAGGAACTGTTAGGACCAGACTTGGTTAGAAAAACTAACAAAAAGATCATAGTTGTGAAAGATATGATGCGTGTCGCACAGAGTAGACAAAAGAGCTACACAGATAAACATAGAAAGGACAAAGAGTTCATTATCGAAGATCACATACTCTTGAAAGTTTCACCAATCGAGGAGTAGTACACTTTGGACAGAAGAGAGGTAAGCTGTCACCTCATTTCATCGGACCATTTGAGATACTGGAACGCATTGGGAAAGTAGCACAACGACTCGCATTGTCAAGAAAGATATCTAGAGTACATAATGTCTTTCATATCAGTATGTTGAGGGAATACAAGGGAGACCCTTCGCACGCAATTGATTCAACGACATAGAGATCCACAAGAGTGTCACCTATAGGGAGAGACCTGTACGTATTTTGGACCACAGTATGAAGAAGTTGCAGAAAGGGTATTCCTCTAGTGAAAATTCAATGGATATATCACGATGAGAATGAAGCATCTTGAGAGTTAGAATAAAAAATGAGAACTAAGTACCTGGAGTTATTTCAGGATTAGTCATCTTAGATTTTAGATTTTAGGACAAAATCTCTATTAAGGGGGGAGTGATGTAGCAACCTGTATTTTCATATCCTTAATAATAAATAAAAAAAAGTCATTTTTATTTTACTATGGTGTATTATTTTTAGTTTTAATGTTATTTCTATAAATAATTTGCACTTGTATTATATGTTGTTAGTACAATGCCTTTAATTTTAAAACCCGTAGTAAATTTGCACTTGTATTATATGTTGTTAGTACAATGCCCCTAAGTTACCCTATGATTTAGAATAAGAACCATTAATAAATATAGTAACATATTGCTTACATTTTTGGTTCCTAGTATTTATGTTGGGATATTTTCCTAGACTACTCGGATTAACTGGACCAACTTTTTTTTTCTTCGGAAAATGGTAAATAGATTCCAAAAAAGGGCTGTACATAAGTACAAGGGGCATACCCCAGGATAAACAATCAAGCACAAAGCATAAGGACAAGTGGCAAAACAAACCACAAGGAAAGCCTCAATAGGTCAAAAAAGAACAACAAAGAAATCCAACCCAAGCAAACAACAAAATCAAAAGGAAAAACAGCCAAACAAAACTATTCCCAATTACTCAGTAATGCTTGAAGATGGTTGTGAGTTTTCCATTTGATCCTAATTTGAGCATTAATTTGCGAGACAAACATCTTCAAAAGATGCTCTTTTGGAGTAGATGAGTTCTGAAAAGTCCTATTGTTTCTTTCTCGCCAAAGGCCATAAATTGTAACCCCCAAACAAATTCTGGGTATCATGTGCTGAGGTGTCCTCCCCTTCCAATGCTGGATCATCCAAGAGATAGTGCTATCCCAAGGGGTGCCATTCCAAATCAAGTCACATCTCATCATCAAATCCTGCCAAATGAAATTGGAGTAAGTACACTCAAAGAAAAGGTGGTCATGAGAGTCCATTTGCCTAAGGCATAAAGAACAAGCTAAAGGCCCAAGAGTAAAATTACAAATTCTATCTTGGGTTGCTAGCCTTCTCTGGATGGCTAACCATAATATAATGTTATGTCTAGGAGTGCTCCCCGAATACCAAACAAAAGGGTACCAAGGGACATCAGGATTAATGGGTCTAAGGTGGTTCCAGACATGAGAGAAATTAAACTTGCCATTAGGAGAGGTAGTCCAAACAATTTTGTCTTGTAGAGCAGTCGGTTGATAAAAATTGGATAAGAATGTCCGAACTTCATTTAGACCAATGGAGTTAGAGGAAGGCCAATTCCATTGAAATTGAGAAATAATAGTTGCCACTTTAGCATTAGGAGCAATAGCAGCATCATAGGCAATACGAGAAGTGTAACTTTCAAACAAAGGCCCACAGGGGAGCCAATTATCATGCCAAAGAGATGTGCTAAGACCATTACCTATTCTATGTTTAATTAAAGGCCTAGCTATACTCCTAAGCTTCAAAAGTTTTCTCCAATACCAAGAGCATTGTCCAGGGGCTTTAACCTCCCAAATGCTTTTGGTTTTGATCATGTACATGTGAACCCATTGTTTCCATAAAGAGTTATTAGAGGGATCAAGAATACTCCCCAGATGTTTAAGATTAAGCACAGTATTCGTGAGGAAAATGTCTTTTAGGCCGAGGCCTCCATCCTTTTTGGGTTTACAAACATTAACCCATGCATTTTGGCACCTTGGACTCTATCAGTGCCTCCACTCCAAAGAAACCTGATGGGCACCATGATGGACCGAGTCTTAAAGCTGACCCCTTACAAGTTCCAAATGGGCCAATCACAAGATCAAGAGCTAAGAAGATCAAGGAAGCAATGCAAGGATTGGTACAATCCACTTGGGCTGAATTTGCAATGTTTCAAGCAAGACTTCAACATTCAAGATGGGCTTGGAAGAAGAGAAACCAGCTTTAATCCATGTGATACAAGCCACTTAGGCTATTTTATTTATGTTCGCTGGTTTTGGGCATGTGGGCTTATTTTATTCATTAATTGGACATCTATTTAGCTTTAAGTTTAAGTTATTTTGGGCTTGAGTACCTCCAGCCCATTTCTTTTATTTTTATTGAAGGCCTTTTGGGCCCTAGGGTTATTAGATATAAAACACTCTTGTAGCAGTTTTAACAGCAGATTATGTGAATGAATATTATTTCTTCTCAGTGAATTCAGTTTTCTCTTCTTGTTCTTGATTGAACAATTCGAACTTATCAAAGGCATTCCCTTTATGGCATTCACACCAAATCTGGGTTCTTGAAACAGGATTTCAACGGGTCTAGATAATCTTTGTGGCTTGATTATTGGCTTTCCTGGGTTATTTACAATCTGATTGTGGGTTCACGGAATATCAATTCCACGGGTTCATATCTTTGTTGTGAGACTAATTTCAGAAAAAATCCAATCAGAGTGAAACACGAGTGGAGTGACAATTTTTGAGCGTAAACACGTAAGGGAGTGTGTGAGGTTTTACCACTAATATTCTTGTTTTACAGTACATTAAAATGGGTGACTCAACACCTAGAGGGGAGGCAGATAACACAGCCTTTATGTTGCAGGCCATGCAACGACAGTTTGAATGGTTAAATTTGGTGTTGGGGGAGGTAAGGGATAGGATGGATCAACAAGATGTAGTGATTCAAAATCTGCAAGGTGGGCGTGATGGGAGGAGACGTGAGCCTAGAGTTGAAAATGAGTATGAGATCAAAGAAGATGAAGAGGATGAGGAAGACATAGTATCTGATGTTGGTAGGGAAGGAATGGGTAGACCTAGAGGAGGTAGGCGTGGAAGAGGACCTAGGGGGAATCCAAGGGGTCGAGATGGGGTAGATAGGAACCTTGGGAGCATCAAAATGAAAATACCATCTTTCCAAGGGAGGAATGACCCTGAAGTGTATTTAGAGTGGGAGAAGAAAATAGAGCTGATTTTTTATTATCACAATTACTCAGAGGAGAAGAAGGTGAAGCTAGCGGTAATTGAGTTCACTGATTATGCAATTATTTGGTGGGATCAATTGGTAACCAATAGGAGGAGGAATCATGAGAGACCTGTAGAAACATGGGGTGAGTTGAAAGCTCTCATGAGGAGGAGATTTGTACCTAGCCACTACTATAGAGACCTCTTCCAAAAATTACAAAACCTTTCGCAAGGGTCCAGAAGTGTGGAGGAATACCATAAGGAGATGGAGGTGGCTATGATCCGGGCTAATGTAGAAGAGGATCGGGCGGCTACAATGGCCAGGTTTCTAAGTGGTTTGAATAGGGACGTCGCTAATGTAGTTGAGTTGCAGCATTATGTGGAGATAGAAGACATGGTTCACATGACTATGAAAGTGGAGAGGCAGTTAAAGAGACAGGCAGCAAGGTATACTTCAGTTTCTAGCACTCCTTAGAAACCGAAGTGGGATAGAAGTGACCGAGCTGAAGTAAAGGGGAAGACCGACCCACCTAAAGGAAAAGATGAGGGGACTAGCAAGAACAAACTCAAGGCAGATTTTCAACCTCCAAGGAATAGAGACATTAAATGTTTTAAATGTTTGGGTACTGGGCACATCGCATCTCAATGTCCTAACAAGCGGGTGATGGTTATGCTAGACAATGGGGAGGTGATGTCTGAGAGTGAGGATGAAAATGATGGCTTGCCAGATGCTAGTGATGATGATGGAGTGGAATACCCCGTAGAAGGTGAGTCTCTTGTTGCCAGACGTGCTCTCAATACGCAAGTTAAGGTAGATGAAATGGAGCAGCAGAGAGAGAACATATTTCATACTAGATGTTATGTAAATAACAAGGTGTGTAGTATGATTATAGATGGGGGAAGTTGTACCAATGTAGCTAGTACCACCCTAGTTGAGAAGTTAAGCTTACCTTTACAAAAGCATCCTAGGCCCTACAAGTTACATGGTTGAATGATTGTGGGGAGGTAAAGGTCAATAAGCAGGTTTTGGTGACTTTTACCATCGGGAGATATACTGATGAGGTGCTTTGTGATGTAGTTCGTATGCATGCTGGCCACATTCTGATACAAATTGTGTGTGCCAAATTGTTCAATGCATGAATTGTTGGTGCGAGAGGCACATGGTTGGGGATTAATGGGACATTTTGGTGTCAGGAAAACCTTAGAAATTTTGCATGAACATTTCTTTTGGCCTAGGATGAGAAGAGACGTCACTCGAATATGTGGTAGGTGCATTACATGTAGAAAGGCCAAATCTAAGGTTTTACCACATGGGTTGTATACTCCCTTACCCGTCCCTAGTGAGCCATGGGTAGACATTTCTATGGACTTTGTTTTGGGGCTGCCTAGGACGAAGAGGGGTAGAGATTCTATTTTTGTGGTAGTGGACAGATTTAGTAAAATGGCACATTTCATTCCATGCCACAAAACAGATGATGCCACAAACATAGCTGATTTGTTTTTCAAGGAAATAGTGCGCCTCCATGGTGTACCTAGGAGTATTGTTTCTGATAGGGATGTCAAATTTCTTAGCTACTTTTGGAAGGTTTTGTGGGGAAAATTAGGTACCAAACTTTTATTTTCCACTACTTGTCACCCACAAACTGACGGACAGACTGAAGTAGTCAACAGGACCTTGACTCAACTCTTACGCACTGTCATTCAAAAGAATTTAAAAACCTGGGAGGATTGTTTGCCATTCATAGAGTTTGCATATAATAGGACTATGCACACTACTACTTCTTATTCTCCTTTTGAAATTGTTTATGGTTTTAATCCACTCACTCCTTTAGATTTGATGCCTTTACCTATTGATGACAGGAGTAGTTTGGATGGACACAGGAAGGCTGAATTAGTGAAGTCAATTCATGAGAGGGTACGATTTCAAATTGCACAAAAAAATGAAAAGTTTGCTTCCCAAGCCAACAAAGGGCGTAAGCGTGTTATCTTTGAACCAGGAGATTGGGTCTGGGTTCACATGCGCAAAGAAAGATTCCATGCCCATAGAAGGAATAAATTGCATCCTCGAGGAGATGGCCCTTTTCAAATCCTTGAGAAAATTAATGATAATGCTTATAAAGTGGATCTTCCAGGTGAGTATAATGTCTCGGCTACTTTCAATGTTTCTGACCTTTCCCCATTTAATGCAGGTGATGATTCGAGGTCGAATCCTTTTGAAGAGAGGGGGAATGATGGGCACCATGATGGACCGAGGCTTAAAGCTGACCCCTTACAAGTTCCAAATGGGCCAATCACAAGATCAAGAGCTAAGAAGATCAAGGAAGCAATGCAAGGATTGGTACAATCCACTTGGGCTGAATTTGCAAATGTTTCAAGCAAGACTTCAACATTCAAGATGGGCTTGGAAGAAGAGAAACCAGCTTTAATCCATGTGACACAAGCCACTTAGGCTATTTTATTTATGTTCGCTGGTTTTGGGCATGTGGGCCTATTTTATTCATTAATTGGACATCTATTTAGCTTTAAGTTTAAGTTATTTTGGGCTTGAATACCTCCAGCCCATTTCTTTTATTTTTATTGAAGGCCTTTTGGGCCCTAGGGTTATTAGATATAAAACACTCTTGTAGCAGTTTTAACAGCAGATTATGTGAATGAATATTATTTCTTCTCAGAGAATTCAGTTTTCTCTTTTCTTTTCGAAAATCGGTACATTAAAGAAAAACAAAAGCCAACCGGCACTGTACAAAATACAAGGGGTATACCCCAGGGATATACAATGAGCGCATAGCAACCAAGATACTCCAAGGGAAGGGACGCACCTACAGCCTAGACTAAGATGGGAACCCAACAATCACATAGTCAAGCAACAAAAACAAGGAAACAAGATATAAGGAACATCTCCAGCCATTGCACTAGTAAGTGCAAACAAGCAGAAAGGGACAAACAAAACAAACAACCAAGCTCATCAAACACTTTCAATCATTGTCTAACACGCCACACATCTAGCACCATCTAGCTATAAGTCTTGGTAAAATGGGATCATTTCGCCACTTGATATGAATCTGGATAGTTATTTGTTGGATAATCTCAGATAGGACCTTTTCTTTCGCTTTAGTTTCAGTTTTGAATGTACGAGCATTCCTTTCCTTCCAAATGTTGTAGACGGCCATCCCGAAACACATCTTGGAGATAATGTGAATTAGTGTTTTCTTCTTCCACATCCTAGCTGCCCATTCAACCAAAGAGTTCCAATTCAAGACTGGTTTGGGAATTTCCAAAATCTGTAAGAGGCCCTGCCAAATAAAAGATGAAAAAAAACATTCAAAGAATAAGTGGTCATGGGTTTCCATAGCTCTATGGCAAAAAACACACGCCAAAGGGCCTGGAGTGAAGTGGACAATCCTGTCATGGGTAGAAAGTTTATTAATAACGGCCAACCAAGTGATAAAACTATGCCTAGGAGTATTGTCATGGAACCAAACAAGTTTATGCCATTGCACCTTAGGGCCTGGCACTCTAAGATGATCCCACGTGTGAGCAAAATTAAACTTACCGTTAGGAGAAACACACCAAGCCACAGTATCCAAGTTATCCGAAGGGGGGGGGGGGGGGGGGGGGGGGGAATATTGTGCATTTGATTTCTAATCTCCCTAAGCTCAATAGTATTCACACCAGGCCATCGCCACATCCCATCAACAATAATATCGCTAACTTTAGCATTTAAAGGGATACCTGCATCATAGACCACTCTAGGACCAAACTTATCCAACAGAGGGCCCAAGGGGTGCCAATTATCATACCATAGGTAAGTACCACACCCATTCCCAGTTTTCTCTTCTTGTTCTTGATTGAACAATTCGAACTTATCAAAGGCATTCCCTTTGTGGCGTTCACACCAAATCTGGGTTCTTGAAACAGGATTTCAACGGGTCTAGATAATCTTTGTGGCTTGATTGTTGGCTTTCCTGGGTTATTTACAATATGATTGTGGGTTCACGGAATATCAATTCCACGGGTTCATATCAAAACCTGCTCATACATTGCTCCACCTGGCTTGTGAAAGTGAGTAAAAGAGTCAGGAAAGTTATCCAGCCACGCTTGGTTAACTAAGGCTCTGTCTAATTTTCTCTCAGTAAAATCAGGTTTCCCATATCTCCTATTACACCAAGTGAAAAGCTCTCCAGAATATCGCAAGTCAGATAGACAAAGATGGTTCACAAACTCAGTAAAATCATGAATATCAGAAGTCAAGCAAGTATTAGCATTAGACGTCTCAGAGGTATTTAAAACAACATTAAAGTCCCCCAACACAATGTGGTTAATAATGGTTGAACCAATAGAGCTAGATATAGACTTCAGGGTAGTCCATAGACTCACTCTCTCAGGGCCAGTGTTAGCTCCATAAATAAAAGAAGCTTCAAAAGAAATGGTCTGGTCATCATTTTCAATAAGAGTGTGAATAACCTGGGGGTTAATTCTAATGATAGAGAGATTAACTTTGTCAGGATTCCAAGCTACCCAAATTCTACCAACAGAGGTAGTAGAACTATTGGTAACAAGGCTCCAATTTTTGAAAATTCTCTTTTTGATCATTTCTTCATTGGACTGTCTCACTTTGGTTTCAATAATACCAATAACATCAAGGCTATTCTGGAAGATAAATTTAGCAACCTCAAATTGTTTAAAGGGTTGGTTGAGAGCCCTTATATTCCAACAGCTTATAATCATTAAGTTCTTTTTTGAGGTTTATTCCTCGTACCTGAGGATGATCCTCTTTTATTACTTTTACCTTGACTAAGGCAATTCTGAGTTTTATTAAAGGGGGAGTCAAGAGGAGAGATCTGACCTGATTCAAGAAAGAGGCCAACCCTCTGAGTAGGGATGGCTGGAGTGGTTGGGGAGAAGTGTGATGCAGAATCATTCTTATAACCCTCATTGGTTTGCTGCAAGGATTTAGGAATTAGCTGAGACATTTTCTCTTCCACCAATTCTGTGCTCAGAGAGTTTGGAGAAAGGTAAGCTTGGTCTTTCTTTCCCTCCACTGCATCCTTAGCATTATGAGCTATAAATTCTTGTTCATGAGATTCTTCAATCTGCAGGTGACTTGGGGATATATTTGCTTTGCAAGAATTGAGAGTATCTACTTCAGTAACACCATCCTCTTTAAATAAAGGGGCTGAGCTGTTACTGGATTTCCGTGAGTCCTCATCAACAGGTGAAATAACATTTGGACCTTGGATACAATAAGGTGCTCCTTCTTTCACTAAGGTTGGCAAATCACTGGAATCATCAACTTCATTGACTGCCAAGGAGGAAAACATGTTACTGTTCAAAGACGGGTTCTTGGGACTTAAAGAAGAAGATGAATTTAAGTGAGTTTCTGGAATAATCCCTGATATGACATCACTAGCAATACCAATTGTGGATTCCTCCAAATTGGATTGAGTTGAATTAGTGCCTTTATCTCCAACTCTAATGAACTTGCCTTTCTCCTTGGTTTGCCATGCACCTTCAGTATTATCCGGATTAGTAGGAGGAGCTGTCTGGGTATGACTTGGAACTTTAGGTAATTTAGCACAATCATGGCCAAATTTCTTGCACTTAGCACATCGGATGGGGTTCCATTGGTATTGAACTGGAAGGTAAATTGGGTCAATCTCACCCGTAATAGGGTCTTCAAAATCAATAACAAGTTCTTTAGGTAATTTACGCTTAGCATTTAGCTCAATGCATATACGAGCATAAGAGATTCTTCTTCCTTCAGCGGTGATTTTAGCAACATGCAGAGGTTTCCCAATAGCACTAGCAATGTGACTTAGTCCCAGAGGATTCCACAGTTCAAGAGGAATATTATAAATATGTACCCAAACAGGGATTATGGAGACTGCCTCTCTGGAAAGAGTGAGGTCAGACTGCCATCTTCTCAAAATAATTGGTTGCCCACTTACATGCCATGGACCACCTTCAAGAATAGCCAAACATTCCTCCTCACTATTGAATTTAAAGAAGAAAAAACCTGATTCAGTAGCAACCATGTCATGCAGGCCTTTCTTTCCCCATAGTCTTTGAGTAGCATTCTTAACAAAAGAGAATGGGACTTTCTTCCCAATGAAATAACCAACAAGTGTGTTATGCCAAGCATGGCTACCTTCAATGAACACTTCCTTTGGAATCCTGAGATGCTTGTTATTAATCCCATCCGGAGGCTTAATGTAATTTAGTTTATATCCTAAGGAGCTCTGTGGGGTAACCAAAGAAGCCCAAGACTTGGTGTGGCTAGGGTCAACTTGATTTTTAGTAGGAAGAATTTCAGAAATAACTGGTAAGGGTGGACCATTCTGTTTGGTTGAAGAGGAACTAGGAACTGTAGTGGAAGTAGACATGTAGTTATTAGAACAAGCCACGTGAGTAGCATTGTTATTCATATTATTTAAAACTATAGTTGGCTGGTGGACCCCCATTTGCGTATTATTCACTAGAATAGAGGAAGAATTAGACACCTTAGCTGATTGATTAGGAAACACACCTCCGGATTTCAAGGGTAAAGGACAATTGACCATGTGACTTACCACTGATGTTGTAGCAATAGCAGGTTTATGGTTAAGGCCCATGTAGGTTGCTGCCACTTTTGCGCCGGGTAAAGAGGGATTGTGGGGTCTGCCCATGTGTTTGTCAATGCGCTGCAGTTCATAATTTGGATGACCAAACTGCCCTAGAGTAAAGTTTGCGGGTAAAGCACTATGATCTTCAGAAACTTTAAAGACTTTTGACACCAGCAAGTTACCGTTAGGGATCCCTGCGTGAGCTCCACTCGCTACAAACACATTGGGGTCTGCATTAGTCTTAAAAATTGGATCAACCAAAGAACTTTTTGAGATTAAACCAAATCTTTCATCACCCTTGCTTGCCTCCCGTTGTCTTTGAAAGTCTTCCAAGAGATTTCTCATCTTAATATTTTCCTCCACCAAACTAGAGTGTAATCTGTAAGCAGATTCTGACCCATTTATTGAAGGATGATCAGTTATCAACTCACCCTCTTCGAGATCTTCCACAGCAGATTCTTGATTTCCATGGCCTAAATCCAGGCCAACTATATTCAGACCCATCCCCTTATCCTTGATGTTCCCCTCATGCTCCAATCTAAGCTTGGTTTGGGCTACAAGAAGTTCACTAGTAATTGGGAGAATTAACTTCCTTTTGAGAATTTCATTAGAGTCTTGTAGCTTTAGAAAATGAGAAGTTCTTCCTGAACCACTACCTTACACCTCAGATTGGCTAGAATAGTGTTCTTCCCCTTCTTCTGGAAATTCCAGATTATCATCAGCAGAGGTTCCACGGCATTCACTCTTGGATAGCTCAGCAATGCCTCCATCTCCAATGCTTTTTTTTTCGGGAAATAAAGCACTCTTTATTGTCCATCTCCATCTCCAATGCTGTAAACAACAGACTTGGATGGATTTGAGATGATAAAGTCCTTGCCATTATTTTCTATCACAGAGTAACCATGAACATTAGGCAAGATAGGAGAAACTGGATCTTTAGTATCATCAGAAGAGTTTGTTTTAGCAACATTGAGCACATGTACCGTACCACCAAATTGAGATTCAACTGTTGTAGACCCATCTCTGAGTTGAACAAAACCATCACCTTTGAAAATATATTTACTAGCCATATCAGAAGGAATAACAGAATGAGCACCCAAGTTAGAACTTCCAGAACTAATAGGAACAGCATGCTTATCCTTAGGCTTAGAGGAAACAGCAATCTTAGATGTACTAACAGTACTATTGCCTTCTCCTTAAGTACGTTTCTTCTTATTAGAACCCATCCAAACACAAAAGAAGAGAAGAGAGACAGAGTGATAGAAACAAAAGAAAGAACCAGAGAAGGAGAGAGAGAGATGAGAGAGACAAAGATAAGAGAGGATGAAGACAACAAAGTTAGCCAAATTCTAGAGAGAGGTGGGAGCTTCTCACTCTAGACATTTCTTTGATCTTTTTTAAAACAACTTACTGGACCAACTTAACTAACCTAACTGAACTAACGAAACCAAATTGATTAAGCGAACCAACTGCATTATTGATATTGATTTGAAATCAATCATTTACCAGATGTGTATCTTATCTTAACCATCATTTTGTCTACAACTTGGAAACCCCTTGCTTGTGATCACACTATGCAAAAACACAAGCCAAGCAATGCCTATATGTATTTTGGTAATACAGAGACACAACACACACATTTTCATTGCCATATCAAAGCTTTCCCTCTCAAAAAAATTGATCTCTCATCCTCATTGCTCTATCTCTCTCGGATCACAATACACATAAACACACATACAAGTATAAGTTTCCATTTATATTCCGAAAAAAAAGTATAAGTTTCCATTTACTCCATTTCTGGAAATCTAAGTATATTACAGTAATAAAAGAAGTGCAGTGAACTTCCAAAGCTTCAAAGAAGCCATAGCCATTGTCTAGGAGCTTGAAACTTATATTTTAGAATTCTCAGCTTTCTTCGGCAAGTCACGCTGCTCAATCTAGCAACCGGTGAGTCTCTTGAACTCACTCATAATGTACTATTAATCATTATGCACAAGTCGGAGGTATCAAATATAGAGATATACATGTATATATAGGCGCTTCAAAAATGAGGGTCTCTCAAACCTTAATGAAAATGATTTCTATAAATTGGGAATAACAGATTACAGCCTCAGTAAGTTCTATTTCAAATATTAGAGCTTAAATCGCAACGATTGCGACGAACGGTTTAAGCGAAGTTTTGGCGACTCTCGAATTTTCATCCATAAGTTGAGCTACATTAAAAATTGGCAAACAAGACTTATATATTCGTAATCTATGCAAAAAAACAAAGAGAATGGTATATTATAACCCCTGTATAAATTAAGTTTACAAGAGAAATTTTATATAGCTCTGTAACTTTTTAGTCCTAAGGTTGAAGATGACCATGACCGGTCAGGAAACTTGACCATGATCGGTCACGCTAAATGACCATGACCGGTCATGCCCCTCTGTGATAGAATGGTTTATTTCTTTAATATTAACTATAGGAAAAATCTATTTACTGCTTAACATAGTTGTACCTTCTACTATAAGTTGTTGTACCTTACTGTATTATTAGAGAGTCAGTTTCTATAAATCAGATAAAGGTCAATTGGATAAATTTGAAATATTCACTTATATAAACCGTTCTGATACCAGTAAAGAGTAGATAAGTTTAAATCACTCTGATACCATATTTTGGAATATAAAGAGATATGTATAAATAGCACTGATACCATTATAAGAGATTGTGAAAAGTATGTTCATAGCTGCTGTACCTTTTGTTCAAATAGTTATACCTTCTTGCCTACTATTTTGAAATAAGGAAATGAAAACAGGATTGTTGCAATACAATTGATAAGTTGATCTTAACCACATGTATAACTACTCTAATACCTTTATAAGTAGAATCTAAAGAGAAAGAGATTAAAATTATATCGCTTTCATTGATGGAAGCCATGTTTGGAACAACTCTTTAGTGGGCTATTTTATTGGTAAGAAGCTTCCTTATTCATATGTTAAAAATGTCACTAACAGATTATGGGGAAAGCAAGGTCTACAAGATATGGTAGCTACAAATTTTGGGTTTTTCTTTTTCAAGTTTAATTGTGAAGAAGAAAGTATGGCCATACTAGAAGGAGGACCATGGCAAGTGAGTGGCCAGCCAATCATCTTGAAAAAGTGGCAATCTGGCCTCACCCTCTCCAAGGAGTCTATCACTACTATTCCAGTATGGATGCACATCAACAATATTCCTCTTGAACTTTGGAATCCCCTGCGATTGAGCCACATTGCCAGTGCAATTGGGAAACCTTTACATGTTGCAAAAATTAGTGCTGAAGGTAGAAGAATATTCTATGCCAGAATTTGTATTAAACGAAATGCAAATCAAGACCTACTCAAAGAACTTATAATCGACTTTGAAGATCCTCTCATAGGTGATATTAAGCCAATTTATCTCCCAGTTAAGTACCAATGGACACCTTTATGTTGTGCTAAATGTAAGAGATTTGGTCACGATTGTGCCAAATTGATGAAACCTCAAATCCCTATTCAGTGACGCACCTGTCACTTAAGAGCCCTATGATGGTGCATGGAAGAAAAAGGAGAAAATGAAACTTATTAATGTTGAGAATTATGTGTTCCCATCTGCCTCTACAAACATTGAAGTTGATAGTGTTAATAATTCATTTGGAGACAATGTTGAACTCCATCCAAGGGTTGCCCCAAATTCCTCAGAGTTATTATATACTCAATCTCAGGAAAGGGTCAGTAACAAGTTTTCTCCCTTATTAGATGAAACTAAGGCAGTTGATGAGAGCATTTACGAAGTTCCATAAAATTTTATCATATAGGGATAATTCAAAATCCAATATTCGATCAATCCTAGCATGTGTTGAAGATCCAGTGGGCAACACCAACTTGTTTGTTGAAATTACTGAAGCTGCTGAGAGTGCAACAAATGATGCTATGGCAGAAATTAATTCCAATTGTTCTCAATCCAGTCCTGGCATACTACTTGCTATAAATATGGAAGAAATTTTGGGTGGACTCATAAAGAATAAGGGGATCCTTACTTCTATCCCAATTCAAGAAGAAGTTAACTCCTAGGAATCTCAAGACGATGTTGCTGCTCAACACATACATGGGGATTTTCTCCTAACCCCTCCTATTGCACTACACAAAGGCTCTGGTAGGGCAGGCATAACATAAGAAGAATAAAAATTCTGGTTCTTCAGGTAATAGGAAAAAAAATCCACCATCATTTTTAATGATGATAAGCAGCTGGGAATATAAGGGGCCTCAACCAGCCCTCTAAACAGATTGAGGTTGCTAAGTTTATTGATGTTCTTCGTTTAGTTGAGACTAAAGTCAGGCAAGTTAATGAGGAAAAAATCCAAAGAAAATTTTCAAAAATTGGAATGTTTTTACAAATAGCACGAATGAATTAGTGGGAAGAATTTGGTTGGGATGGAATCCTGATAAGGTTAACATTAATATCATTCACTGTTCTCCCCAGCTTATTCATACTATAATTGAAAATGATGATAAAAGTGTCCAAATTCAAGCTTCTTTTATCTATGGGTTCAATTCGGGCCAGGATAGGAAGGAACCCGGAAGGAATTATCATAAATTTTTTTTTTTTTTTTTTCGGAAAACGGTAAATAGATTCCAAAAAAGGGAATGTACACAAGTACAAGGGGCATACCCCAGGATATTCAACAAGCACAAAGCATAAGGACAGGTGGCTAAACAAACCACAAAAAGGCCTCAAAAGGCCAAAAGAATTAAAAGGGACAAAAATTCAAACAAACCAAGCAGACAAAAACAAAGCTAAAACAAAAGGGAAAATGAGAGCAAATCCCAAGCTAATCCCAATTACTAAGCAATGCTTGTAGGTGGTTGTGAGTTTTCCATTTGATCCTAATTTGAGCATTGATTTGTGAGACAAAAATCTTCAAAAGATGCTCTTTGGGTGTAGAGGCATTCTGAAAGGTTCTTTTGTTTCTTTCTCTCCAAAGGCCATAAATTGTAACCCCCAAACAGATTCTGGGTATCATATGTTGAGGTGTCCTCCCCTTCCAATGCTGGATTATGTGCTTAACTTTGATACTTCTAATTTTATTAATGTTGTCAATTCCCTATGTTTAACTGATTTACGATATCTGGGAGAATTTTTTACATGGAGTAACAGAAGGTATGGTAGACCAGATTATACTCAAAAAAAATTGAATAGAGCTCTTGTGAACCAAGCGTTGCTAGCTAACCTTAGTGAGTCTTATGTTCAGTTTCAAAAGCCAGGTATTTCTGACCACTCTTCTCTAATTCTTTTTCTTGATAAGAAGAGTAGAAGAAAAGGGAAGGCATTTAAATTTTTTAATTATTGGGCTAAATTGGACTCGTACCATGATACAGTGAACAATGCTTGGAATAATACTATTAGTGGTATAGCTCAATATCAAGTTTGTCACAAATATTTCTTTCCATCCATAACCCATAGACTGCATATAAAGTGATGATAAAAGGAGAGTTTAGAGAGAGAAGCTTCTCCCTCTCTCTAGCTTTCTAAATGATTTCCCTGTCTTTGCTTCCATTTTCTTTTCCATGGATAAATTCAAGGCTGTGAGAGTGATTAATGCTGGTAAAGTTACTAGGATCACTCAATATCCTCCTATTACTTCTTCATCTGCTTCCATGGATGATCTTCCTTCCATAAAATCTAAAAACCCAAGTAATGTAAATCCTATTGTACTATCTATGAATGTTGAAAATCCTCCTATAGTTAATGTTGATGCAGTTATGAAGGCTATAACTCCAGATTCTATCTCCTTCAAGGCCACTGTTAGTTCTTTGAAGGAGGGTGAATCTCTTGCTGCGACTAATATTGGTAATGTAAAGGTGAATGTTGTCTTAGACTCTTATCTAGAAATTGAAAGTGATGAAGAAGATCTGCCATTTCATCATCCCCTAAAGGTTGGGTATAAAGCATCTTAGAGACTAAACTCCAAACTTGTGGATGAATATACCCATCTTAGGAGCTTGATTGCTGAACTGCAAGATAACAAGAGAGAGGTGTTTGATTTTCCTCCCATTGATGTCCATTCTCGGGGGAGATCCTCTTTTGCTGCAAGAACCCCCATTTGGTCCTATGGGAGAAGGGGAGGTACAGGGTATAGAGGACGAGGGAAAAATTGGAGAGATACCCAGTTTGAGCCATTTGACATTTGTCCAAGAGCTCCCCTACCAAGCTCTAATCATTCTGAAATGGAGGAGTTTTGTGCATGTAGTGAAGGATGTTCAAAGTCTCTATATGGACAGGTTAATACGAGTGGGCGAGTTGATGAAGAACACAAATTTGATCCAAAATGTCTTACAGATTTTAGTCCCAAGGAGTTTGTCTGTAAGGGAGCCCACAGCTTTACCTCTATGGGACCTAACGATCAAACTACCCAAAAAGCCATGGCAGGTGTTGACACGCATGCTGGCTTGTTAGCTCCTACACGCAATGTTGTTGGCGCAACTATTTAGGCTGATACCAATGTGGATGGTACATTAAATGTTCATGGGTAGAAGGGTCATTCCATAAGTGAACTACCTAACAAGTACCCTATTCCAATTGTTAAATCTGACAAGCACATAGGAATTACTCCTTTTTCCTTAAAACCCGGCACATTGTCCACTAATGTACCCGGGACCAATTTGGTTAATGCGCCACATGCATCAATTGGTAGTGCAACTCCTTTGACTAATATTTACCCAAATTTAATTAACCAAGATATGGTTCCTCCAGCTAACCCAGCAAACCCATCGGGTCACCAATCCTGGACATCTCTTATAAATCAGAAGAAATCGCATGGATTTAACCTCACCTACATCAAGCCTAAAGTTAGAGAAGACCGTAAACTTGTTCATATGCCTCAAGAAGTTATTGTGGAGGGCAGTCATAACTGGAAGAACACCCTTGTGGGTTATGTTATTGGAAGCAAGCTTCCTTATACTCTGGTGAAGAATGCTACTGCTCGACTCTGGAGTAAATTGGGACTCAGTGATATGATAGCCACAGATTCAGGATTTTTTCTTTTTTAATTCAACAGTGAGGATGAATGTTTGTCCATCCTTGAAGGACGCCCTGGGCACATTGCTGGTCAGCCAATCATTCTACGAAATAGGCATGCAGGTCTTACTCTTTCAAGGGAATCCATCTCCACTATTCCAGTGTGGATACACATCTACAAAATCCCACTTGAATATTGGAACCCTCTTGGACTTAGTCATATTGCAAATGCAATAGGAAGACCTTTGCATGTAGCAAGAACTACAGCTGGATGTTGGAGAATTTCTTTTGCCAGGATCTATATTGAGCTTAATGCTAATGATGAGCTGCTCAAAGAGAATATTGTGGAATATGTTGATCCCATTAGTGGAGACAAAGAGCAAATCTACCTAAAAGTTTACCAATGGACCCCTATTCGATGTGCCAAGTGTAAGCGGTTTGGGCACAATTGTTCTAAACTTAAGGCTTAGAACTCTAATATGGTCAATCCCTAAAAGCCTACTGAAAATGATGGGAACTGGAAAACTAAGGGTAAAGGGAAAATAACTCACTTTACTTCTACCTTCTCAGTAAATGACACAAAGGAGGCTGGGAGAATTGAGACAGAGGTCAATCATAGAAACCAATTTGCTGCCCTGAATAATACCACTGATACAGATACGCAAATTAATTGTGTATCTAATTTGATAACTCAGGAACCAAAGGTCTGTACTATAGATGAAGGGGTTATTAGTACCAGTGCTAAACACAACCCCGATTTCGGAAATACAGTTAAATTTGGGACCCCGATTGCTCCTACTATTACGGATGTCCCAGATGAAATTGCTACTAATGTGATCAGTCAAGAAACACAGGTTAATGCAGCTCCATGGGGTAGACCCCAATCACTTTGGAACCTATTACCACTGTGACAACTATTCCAATAGAACAGAGTGACAATTCCCATAGATCAACCCAATCTGCTGAACACGTCAATCCGGACTCACAAATAGATGATGAGGGATAGACTCTCATTGGAGAAAGTAATTTAGCTCTCTCAACTCCTACTCCCTACTTCCAAGGATCAGGTAAGGATAAAAAAAAGAGGAATAAACACACTGGATCCTCAGGTAAGTGAAAACATTCCCATCATCGTTTTTTACGATATTAAGTTGTTAGAACATCAGGGGTCTCAACCCCATAAACAATCTGAGGTTGATAAGTTTATCTTTGCAAATAATATAGATGTCATTGGCCTTCTTGAGACTAAAGTCAAGAATACAAATGAGGATAAAATTAGGCAAAACATTTTCAAACATTAAAATTATGTCTCTAATAGCAATTCAGGGGCAGCTGGGAGAATCTCGGTTGGGTGGAACCCTGATAAGATCAACCTAACTATCCTGAGTATATCCCCCCAAACTATTCATGTCCTCATTGAAAGTGATGACAATAATACTCATTTTGAGGCCTCCTTTGTCTATGGTTTTAATACAGGCCAGGAAAGAAAAGCATTATAGTATGAAATAGCCTCCTATTATGACCTAAGTATAAATCATATTATCCTTGGAGACTTCAATGTGGTTTTGAACACCAGCGAAGTCTCTGTCCCTGACTTTGGCCTAAATTCTAATATAAATAATTTCAATCAAGTGGTTACTTCTTTTTGTTTAACTGATCTAAGATATTTGGGTGAATTCTTTACCTGGAGTAATAGAAGATATGGAAGAACAGACTATACTAAAAGGAAATTGGATTGAGCTCTGGTTAACCAGACCTAGCTTGACACCTTTCCTCATTCTTATGGCCACTTCTAAGAACCAAGTGTATCTGACCATTCCCCTCTTGTTCTCTTTCTTGATAAAATTGTCAGAAGGAAAGGAAGGTCTTTTAAATTTTTTAACTTTTGGACCAAACTTGGTAATTACCATTCTACTGTTTCTAATGATTGGAATACTATTGTGAATGGCACAACTCAGTATCAAGTGTGTCACAATCTTAGAATGGTTAAGCATGACCTAAAAACCTTCAGCAAAACTTTTGCTGTGAAAGAAAAAATGTTGGCTGATATAGCTAGGGCTGATCTTAAACTGGTTCAGTCTGAACTTCTTACGAAGCCTAATTGTCCCTCCCTCATTCTTAAACAGAAACAATGTAGAACTAAAATTTTAAACTCTATTTTGATTGAGGAAGAAACAGTTAGGCAGAAATCTAGCGTACAATGGTTAGAGGCAGGAGATAAAAACTCTAGATATTTTTTCCAACATATTAAAAGTAGAAGAAATAATAAGAGGAATTTCAAACTTGAAAAACCTGATGGCTCCTTTACTACTAACATTGAAGAGGCTAAATCAGAAGCAGTTAGGCACTTTATAGAGTTACTTGATAATTCTACTAATAACCAGGGCCCTGGGGTTGAAGCGTTGAGAAGGGTCATATATAAGAGAATTCTAGAGAACATTTTGGAAGAGCTTGATAGAATCCCTACCTCTGAAGAGATTAAAAACACAATATTTAACTTGCATGATAATCAAGCTCCTGGCCCTGATGGAGTTAATGCTTTTTTCTTCAAACAGTCTTGGTCAACTGTTGGAGTTACTGTTATGGAATCAATTCAAGAGTTTTTCATTTCTGGGGAAATGCTTAGAGAATCAAACACAACTATAATAACTCTGATCCCAAAGGTGCCTAACCTTCTAAGATGTATCTCAACTTTTGGACTTTAGACCTATTTCTTGTTGTAATACCATTTACAAATGTATCTCTCAAATTATTGCGAATAGACTCCAAGCTATTCCCCCTACCATCATTGACCAATCACAATCTGCTTTTGTTAAGGGTAGGAAAATAAGTGATATTATTTTACTTGCTCAAGATCTTCTTAGGGGCAATCACAGGGAAGGGGGAAAACCTAGAATTGTTGACAAAGTAGATCTAATGAAATCATATGATAGTGTTAGTTGGAACTTTCTATTTGATCTTCTTGATACCATTGGTGTACCTTCTAACCTTAAAAAATGGATTTTTGCTTGTGTTACTACACCTAGATACTCCATTAACTTTAATGGGGAGTCTGTGGGATACTTTGATGGTGTGAGAGGGCTTAGGCAAGGTGACCTAATTTTCCCTTATCTTTTTGTCCTTGTCATGGAGGCTCTTATCCAACTTTTCCATCACAATATTCAGAACAATCGATTCACCTATCACTGGAAGTGCAAAAACTTAAAATTTCTCACCTATGTTTTGTAGATGACTTAATTATTTTATTGAATGGTGATATAGAGTCTGCAAAATTGATTCGAAAAACTCTAAATCAATTCTATGAGTTCTCTGGTCTTCAAGCCAACAATGCTAAAAGTTGTGTTTTCTTTTCTGGGATTAAAGACCAGATGATTACTGAAATTTTGAGGGAACTCCAATTTACCATCGGCTCTCTTCCTATGAGGTATCTTGGGGTTCCTCTGATTACTACCAAATTGAAAAAATTCCATTGCTTTGAGTTGGTGAACAAAATTTGCTCTAGAATTACTTCATGAAAATCTAAATTTTTTCCTTTGCAGGGGGACCCAGCTAATACAATCTGTGTTATCTGGTATCCAACAATATTGGTCAGGGGACCATGGATGATGGGTTCTAGAGAGAGGAGCTCCCCCTTCTCTCTAGGAATCTAAGAGTTTCAAGTATGGGTAAAAGAGAGAGGATTAAAAGATCCCCATCCCATTCTAACTCAAAACCTACACTCTCATTATGTGAACTAAAAGAGGTTGTTGCTACTGTAAATGCTCATGCTGTTGCAAATGAGGCGCTATTGGACAGTGATCAAGATGAAGAGCTTGGGTTTGGCTCTCTTCAAGACTCTTGTGAGCTTGCAAAGGAGAAAAGAAGATTAGTATCAACAAGTGCCAAGCTACCATTTGTTGAAGTTCATGGTGATGTGTTTCATGGAAGAGACCAAGTCGATATTGCTAATACCCATATAGCTTATACAGACCCTCATGGAACTGTTAAAGACAACCTTGAGGGGCCTTTGAATGCTTCTCTTTTTCAAACCCCATCTTGTGCACTATCAAGCAAAAGAGATATTTCTTGGGTCAATTCCATCAAAGATAGATTTTCAAGAGTTTCTGAGGGTCAGTTGAATTGCAATGGCCTTGATTTAACTAAATCTAGTGTCCCTCTTGCAAATCAGGGTGCTGTCTCTCATGGCCATCCTTGTCATTTTGAAAGTTTCTTGCTAGATGTGTTACACACCAAGTCTACTCCTTGTTCTAATGCACAACCTAAGGCCACTACTAGTCAAATTTAGTGTGCTTCCCAGGAAAAAAGTTAGGTCAGACTTGCTAGAATGCCCCCTTTCGATAGTTTCACAGGGTGCTGTTAATCCACCCCCAGCCTGAGCCTAGTAAGGCTGGGAACTCCCTCATAGATGGATTACATGCTGATAGGGTGGGAGATCAACCACTGTATACAAGTTTGATTTGTAAAACCCAAGGGGAAGAAGCTGAAGGGCCCAAAGTTGATTAGCAAAATTCGTCGTCTCGTGGCCCAATGTTGTTTGCCGCAGAGGATAGGGGCACCCCCTCCAACGGCTCTTTTTCCAACTCAAAGAATAGCTGCTCGTATAGCCTTGCTGACAAGGCTGACACTCATTTAATGTCGCAGTTTTTACCACAAGAAAATATTGAGGCTGATCGTTTAGCACCTCTTTGTGCAGATTTGGAACCCACATATCTATTTCCAAACAAACCCCATGATGTCCAATTTCCAGCGAGGATTAAAGACACCAGCCCCGCACAATAGACCGCATTTAAAGCGCCCACTCCCTTGGCCCCACGTTGTCAAAATGGAGCTTCAATTTTGGGGAAGGAAACACGTGCTGTGCGCTCCAGCGCCCACATCTCTCGTGGGCCCCTTGATGAACAGCTCCAGCCTTTAGTGCCACTACATGGTCAACGGTTAGAATATGGAGCTACTCCACATGATGCAGACATGTGTCCCTCTCTTGAAAAGGATTATGTGTGTAGCTATGGTAATGTGACAGGTGGCCCCCAACTATCCGAGCTAGCCCACACGCATCATCAATCCTTGGCAGCAATGCAAAATCATGACAAGACTAGTCCTTCCGTGGGCCCTCGTCCAGCAACTATTGTCCATATTCGGGATGGACCTTGTCCTCTACTCGCGATGGGCCCCCAAAATCCTCTAATGGCTGTGGCTATCCCCCCTGGCCAACCTGTGGGGCTTATTCAAATGGGAGGTTGGCTTTTGTCCTCCTATTGAGGATCTGGATAAGGCTCCCATTCATGAGATTAATTTGAATGCTGTCACAGACAATGGTTCTAAGAAAAAAATTAACGAATTATTTGATTCCACCCGAGACATTGCTACTCAAGCAGTTAGTGAGGTCCCTGATATTACGAGCGCAAATTCTAATGTTGATTTTCCTTTGGCTTTTGTTCCTCATGGAAGGAGATCGGAAAATCTGATCCTTCAAGTCCTGAAAGTGTTAATAGATGAAGGCAGTAATGAGTGGGGCACTACTCTGGTTAGTTATTTCATTGGGAAAGGGCTTCCCTACTCTCTCGTTACCTCTGCTACGGAACGGTTATGGGCTGACTAAGGCTTCTTTGATACACTAGCTAAGGACTCGAGAATTTCTTCTTCACTTTCCTTGGTGAGACTCAGAGAGATGCGGTTCTTGAAGGGGGGCCATGGTACATCGCGGGTTAACCCCTCATTTTACAACCATGGAAACCCAGTCTGAGATTGGATAAGAAGGATGTTCAGTCTATTCCTATTTGGGTTAATCTTTATGGCATTCCGTTGGAACTATAGAACCCAAAAGGTATAAGCTTCATTGCTATCTATATTGGGAAACCATTACGTGTGGATAGAATGACAGCAAGCCGAAGACGTATCACTTATGCTCGAGTTTGTGTTGAGGTGAGCGGTGATCTTGACCTCATTGATAAATTTTTTATTGAAATGGTTGATGGCGATGGGAAAAATGCGCTGCTTGATATTACTGTTGAGTATCAATGGATGCCTATCCGCTGTTCTAACAGCTCCACCTTCGGTCATGATTGTAATAAGGTGGCTAGCCAGAAATCGAGGTATGGTGATAATCAGCATAATAGGGCTAAGAAGGGTGTTTGGCAAGTCGTCCAAAGGAAGGATAAGGGACAAAAGACTGTCGAAGGTGCTGACTTGGAAGGGAGTGCGAGAGTGTCTCCTCAACATCTTGAAACCAATAATTGGGTTTGAAGATCCGATATTGATGGATGTGTTGCTACCTCTTCTGAACAGGAACATGTGAATATTCTATTAACATTCTTACTTCTATTTACGAGAATAGGACCTCTTCTGTTCCAATTGACAACTCCTTCAATGGATTAATACCTTTCGTTTATGACAGAGAAGACAATGGCCCACTCAATGGTTGCGTCAGTAGCTCCATGAACGAGGGCTCCCATGAGGAAGATGTTACTTATGAGACAGCCCCTGAGATAGCAGTTGCAGATGTTATCGATACTCCCATCTCAGGTCGTCAAAAGAAAAAGGAAGCGAAGATGTTTTTTTTCTTCAGAAAATGGTAAATATATTCCAAAAAGAGGATGTACAAAATGTACAAGGGGCATACCCCAGGATATACAATGAGCTCAAAGCTAATAGGCATGAAGCAAAAGCAAACAAAACCTCAAAAACAATGGCAGGCACAGCAAGAGGCAATTTTTAACCTGAGGCTGACCAAACAACCAAAACAAACCAAATCAAAGCAATCCTAAAGCTAACATAGCTTAGACAATCAAGGAGCAAAAGAGATCAAAAGAGGACCAGCAAGGGCCATTAGGACCAATTACAAATAATCCTATCAAAGTTTGAATGGTTACTCTATTTCACCCTAAGTTGAGCATTAACTTGAGAAATAAGATCCCTCAGCAAAATTTCTTTAGTATTGGAGGTGTGCTTGAATGACCTGTTATTTCTCTCTCTCCATATCCCATATACTACCACCCCAAGGCACATTTTTGGTATCGCATGTTGGATTGAATTGCCTTTCAACATTTGAGCCATCAGATCCAAGGTGTCCATCCAGCTGTGTCCTTGCCAATGTATACCACTCCTATTCATAAGGTCCTGCCATACAAAAGAAGAGTAATAACATGCAAAAAATAAGTGGTCATGTGTTTCCATATGCTTATGACAAAGAGTGCAAGCCAACGGGCCAGGAGTAAAATTTGAAATTCTATCATGAGTAGAAAGCCTATTTTGGGCAGCTAACCAAAGAACAACACTTTGTCGGGGGATACACCCCGAGAACCACACAGTCTTATACCATGGAACCACAGGATGCTGTCTCCTTAAATGGTCCCAAATAAGTGAAGTATTGAAATCACCAGTAGGAGTTAAGATCCATTTCACAGTATCAAGACCATTTTTAGGTTTATTGAAATTAGACAACACATTACGAACTTCATTAAGCTCAATGGAGTTGGAGCCAGGCCAATTCCAATCCAGACCCCTAATGATGCTGCTAACCTTAGCATTAAGACTAAGCGCAGAATCATAAACAATTCTATCTGAGTATTTTTCCAACAAAGGACCCATTGGGAGCCAATTATCAAACCAGAGAGAAGTATGGTTACCATTACCAATGCAGTGAAACAGTAAAGGTTTGGCAATTGCTCTAAGTTTTAATAACTTCCTCCAATACCATGAGCACTGGGAAGGAATTTTGGCTTGCCAAAGGCTCTTATCTTTAAGCATATACTTATGGATCCATTTATTCCAAAGGGATATATTAGAGGGGTCCAATAAATTCCCAATATGTTTCAGATTCAAAACGGTATTGACCAAAATAACATCTTTGAAGCCCAAACCCCCTTCCTTTTTTGGTCTACAAACTTTATCCCATGCAACTTTAGCACCATAGATTTGATCTGTCTTGCCAGACCAAAGAAATCTGGCCAAATATTGGGACACTTGCTTGAGGACTCCTTTAGGCAAGATAAACATTCCAGACCAGTAGAGTTGAATCCCTGTTAAGACAGAGCTAATGAGTTGAGCTCTACCTGCATAAGATAAAAATTTAGATTTCCAAGAGTTAACTCTAGCACATATTTTATTGACCAAACCCTCACAATCTTGTTTCTTAAGTTTGGAAGAAATAAGAGGGACTCCAAGATATCTAATGGGGAGCACACCTTGCTCAAATTGAAGGATTTTAACAATATCAACCAACAGATCACCCTCAACATTAGAGAAGAAGAGACAACTTTTAGCATTGTTGGCATGTAAACCAGTTAAGTTAGAGAACTGATTTAGAGTTCTTCTAACCAAACTGGCAGAATCAACATCCCCATTGAAAAAAATAAGGAGATCATCAGCAAAGCACAGGTGTGAGATTTTTAACTTGTCACATTTCCAATGGTAAGTAAAAGAATCTCTGTGAATATTATGATATAAAAGTTGACTCAGTGTGTCCATAATGATAACAAATAAGTAGGGAGAGATAGGATCACCTTGTCTTAAGCCTTTAGCACCATCAAAATAACCCACAGATTCGCCATTAAAGTTAATAGAGTATCTAGGAGTGGTAACACAAGCTATAATCCATTTCTTAAGATTAGGAGGAAAACCAAGCACTTCAAGAAGATCAACGAGAAATTTCCAACTAACACTATCATAGGCCTTCATAATATCCACCTTAGCTGTTGCTCTAGGTTTTCCCTTCTGTTTATGATAATCTCTCATAAGGTCTTGGGCAAGAAGCACATTATCACTAATCTTTCTGCCTTTAATAAAGGCAGACTGGGCTTGATCAATAAAATTTGGGAGAATTATTTGAAGCCTACTACTAGCAATAATTTTAGAAATACACTTATAAACAGTATTGCAGCAGGAGATAGGACGAAAATCACCCATCTTAGTTGGATTAGAGACCTTAGGAATCAAAGCAATAAGTGTAGTATTTGATTCTCGCAAAAGCTCCCCATTTTGAAAAAAATTCTTTAACAGCATTTAAGATAGAAGTACCAACAGTGGCCCAAGAATCTTTAAAGAAAAAAGCATTATAACCATCCGGACCAGGGGCTTTATTACTATGCAAGTTAAAGAAGGCCTTTTTAATCTCTTCATCAGACGGAATCCTATCCAGATCTGCCATTAACTCATGAGGGATTCTTTTATGGACAAATGACCTTATCGCATCTATACCAGGGTAATTGTGGTTAGAAGGAGTACCAAGTAAGGATGTAAAAAATCGAATCGCTTCTCCTTTAGCCTCATCACAATTGGCAGTGAAACTACCATCTGGTTTTTCAAGAGCAATAATTCTTTTAAAATTCCTCCTTTCTTTAATAGAGAGATGAAAGTACTTTGAATTTTTATCACCCACATCTAGCCACTGTAATCGAGACTTTTGTTTAAGGATTTCCTCTTCAATCCAAATGGCTTCTTGAAAATTTTTTAAACAGAGATTTTGCTCTTTAAAGAGAGAGGTATCATTTGGATTAGCAAGTAAAGCAGATTGTATGGACTTAAGCGCCTCTCTAGCCTTATCAGCATTAATCTTCTCTTGGCCAATAGACTCCTTACCCAATTTTTTTAAGTCTTGTTTAAGGTATCTAAGCTTATGGCAGACTTGATACTGGGCAGTCCCATCAATTTTATGGTTCCAAGCATTCTTAACAATATCAGAGAAGTTATTCAATTTGGTCCAATAGTTGTAAAACTTAAACGCCCTGCCCTTCCTTCTTTGAATCTTATCAATATGAACAATAATGGGAGAGTGATCAGAAATACCTAGAGCCTGAAAATGAGTGAAAGAATCAGAGAAATTATCAAGCCAGGTCCGGTTGACCATAGCTCTATCAAGCTTTCTTTGAGTAAAATCTGGCCTCCCGTATCTTCTATTGCACCATGTAAACATTTCCCCAACATACCTAAGATCCACTAAACAACAATCATCAGTAGCCTTTTTAAAATCAAGCATATCATTATTCCATCCATGATTAGGATTAGAAATTTCTTCAGGGCACAGAGTAACATTGAAGTCACCTAAGCAAATGTAGTTAATAGAGTCACAACTAGCATTAATTGTCTTAAGGTCAGCCCAGAGTTCACCTCTAGCTTGACCAATATTAAAACCATAAACAAAGGAGGCCTCCAAATAGGTGGTTTTCTCATCGTTTTCAATACTAACATGTATAAGTTGAGGAGTGCTTTTTAGAATTTTAAGGCTAATTTTATCGTTATTCCATCCTATCCAAATTCTGCCTGTAGACGTAGTGTTACTATTAGAGAAAAAATTCCAATGTTTAAAAATCTTTCTCCTAATAGTTTCCTCATTGGTTTGATTAACTTTAGTTTCAACTAGACTTAAAATATCAATTTTGTTTTCATGGATGAACTTAGCAACCTCAGTTTGCTTGGAGGACAAATTAAGTCCCCTAATATTCCAACAACAAACTATCATTAAGAACGACGATGAGATTGTCTTTTCTTACCTGAAGAACTAGAATGAGAGTTCTTCTTACCCTTTGGCTTACTACGATTTGTTGGAGCCTTTGGAAGAATCTGTGAGCTTTGAGAAGGAGAAATTGTATGCTGGGATCGAACTTCAAGATCATTATAGTGAGTCACTCTTTCTGGAGTAACGCAAGGAGGGGACTGAGTAATGTTTTGTAGTTGATCACCCTCATCTGTATGTTCCCTTGCCTCATTAACAATTGGATCCTCTTGAAGACATTCATTTGTTGTAAGGTAGCCAGGCCTTTTATTTGTAGTGTGAAGTTCATTCCTTCCCACTGGAGCCTCTACCTGTTTCTCTACTAGCACATTAGAGGGAGATTTCTTAGTGACAGCAACATGTTCCCTCGTACCATTTTCGTTTGGTACCTCAAGAATACCTTTATTATCATACTGAGGGCAAGTAGTCTCTGTTGTAACACTAAGTAGATTATAGTCAACTTCATACCTACCCCCTTGTGTACCAATTTGCTCCTCTTCTATGTCTGTTGTATTCAATGCTGAGAACTATTCAACGGTAGTAGGCCTAAAGGCCGCCACCGATTTTGATTGACTCCATATTGGATTTAGGGTTTGAGTCCTTTTGGATTTATCCCATTGTTGCTTTGAGTGCTTGTTTCCTTTTGTTCCTTGCTTTGAGCTTGCATTTCATAGCATGTTGTTGAGCTTATTGTAATACCCTGGGGTATGCCCCTTGAATTCTGTAAGTGTTGTTTGGCTTTTTCTTTTTATTCACCATTTTTTTTCGAAAAACAATATTGGTCAGTGATGTTCATCCTCCAAAAGGAGTTCTTAAACAGGTGGATCAAGCTTTGAATCGGTTCCTTTGGTCTGGGTCCATAGAGAAGAAACATGGGTCCAAAATGGCTTAGGCCAAGGTTTGCAAACCCAAGAAGAAAGGTGGATTGGGGTTTAAAGATATCTATCTCATTAATGACATTGGTAATCTTCTTGACCCTAAAAATAAGTCCTTGTGGAAAGAATGGGTGCACATGTATATGATTAAATCTAAAAGCTTTTGGGAAGTTAAAGCCCCAAGCCAATGTTCTTGGTATTGGAGGAAATTATTAAAACTTAGGGAAATGGTTAGACCCATCCTGGTTCATAAAATTGGTGATGGTAAACATACTTCCCTATATGAGGCAAAGAGGCCATGGGTTAGAGAGAGAAGCTCCTACTTCTCTCTAGAACTTTTGAACTTTTGTTCTCTCCTTACAATCTGATTGACTTTCTTTCTTTCAATTGTTTTGTGTGTGATTTGTTTTAACACTGGTATGTGAGATGGGTAAACAAAAGGGTATTCTCAAGACTAACAAGTCTGCTACTCAACATATTACCAATGATCCTTCCATTAAATGGGCTCTTGATTCAGTTAGATCCTCCAAGAATGCTGGTACTGAAGATGCTGAGCCTAAAGGGTTTATTATTTCTAATCCTTCAAAGTCCATAATCAGCAAGATCAATGATGATGGTATTTTTAATGTTTGTGAAGATCCAGCTTTTTCCTTAGGGACAACTACTACTATGGATTTGAAGTCCAATGATTTAATTACTAATCAAAGCTCTCCTACTGAAGATGAGGGTGTAGGTAGCCTTGATAATCCTAAGACTAGAACTCATGGGTTTTCTGATGAAGACCTTGAACTAGATGAGGATTGGGAAGTCTAGCTCTACCCAAAGTAAGCATGAGGAAGGGAGATCTGGGAATGAACAAAATTTCTCTTCACCGTAAGACTCAAATGAACTCCTCAAGAGGAAAATGAGAGCAGCCAGTGATTTTGATGCTCTAAATCTTACAAAGTCATCTAAATCTGGTTGTACAGAAGTTAGGATGGAGGAATCTGCTACAGGAGTTGGTTCTGTTGGGATTGAGCAAGGCACTCTCATGCCACCGAAGTAACCTAATCTTGGTTTGGAACAATCCCTCCTTGAAGCTCAATCCAAGATTCGTTTATTACAAGCTGAGATGTATGAACTTAAAATGTTGAAAAGTGGTTCCTCTTCAAATCTGGTGTATTCAAATTCTACTGATGAAGATGGTGATGAACTCAAAAGGCATATTGGGTTTGATCCAAAAAGTGGAAAATATTCCAAGCCCGAGGTGTTTGCTTTAAGTGACCAACACGAAACTTCTAATTCAGGTTGGTCTCACGCGCCTAAAACTAACGGTAATATTTTAAATTGTTTTAAAAATGATAGTGCTCTGCCAATGCACATGGGTGGTACTCATACTCCCACATTAACCGAAGCTTTAACCTTTGTCAAGAGAGTTATTCTTCAGGTCATATTAGTGGGCCACCCGAGAGCAATGGAGACCATGTGGTGGGCAGCTTTATTCCCCCAAATTCCGGATCTATGTCCCTTAGTTTAAATGAATTTAATCCTTTGGTTCCCTCATTTTCAAAACTATATCCCACCCATGGCCACGTGCATAAGCATTCTAGTGGACCCAACGGTCAATTTAATGCCAATGCTGTTCAAAAGTCTGGGTTTGGTAGTGCAGTGCAAGCTGGATTAGCTGTCCCCCCACACAATGTTGTGGCCACTAGCACCAAGGCTGGGTCTAATGAGGCTGACAGGCACACGGGCTTGCCCCAATTTCCCATACTTCCCGGCGCATTGTCCTCGGCATCATTTGTTCAAAAATCAGCAACTAGCCACATGGGCCTTGTCCTTGAGCCCGCATATTCAAATGCCCCAACAGTGAGTCACATGGTCAGCTGCCCTTTACCGATAAAATCCGGAGAAGTGTCTCCCACTCTATCACCAAATGTGCATAATACTTCATCTCTTAAAGTGAATGACACGCACATGGGGGCCCACCAGCCAACTTTATCTTTAGCCGAAGTGTATAAGCAATCTACTCATGTGGCCAGCTCTAGCAATTACATGAGTGTATCTTCTTTTCCTATTTCCTCTACAACTAAACTGAATGGTCCTCCACCAACAAGTTCTGAAGAGTTGCATACTAGAAATCTGATTGAACCTAACCATACCAAGACTTGGGCTTCTTTGGTTACCCCCCCAGAGTTCTTTAGGCTTAAAGCTGAATTACATAAAGCCTCGGGAAGGGAATAGTAATCAGTATCTCAGTATCCCGAAAGAGGTGTTCATAGAAGGCAGCCATGCTTGGCATAACACATTAGTTGGTTACTTCATTGGGAAGAAAATCCCCTTCTTATTTGTCAAGAATGCTACAGATAGACTATGGGGAAAAAAGGGTCTGCATGACATGGTAACCACTGACTAAGGCTTTTTCTTCTTTAAATTCAATAGTGAGGAGGAGTGTTTGGCTATTCTTGAAGGAGGTCCATGGCATGTGAGTGAAAAACCAATTATTTTGAGAAAATGGCAGTCTGGCCTTACTCTCTCCCGGGAGGCCATCTCCACAATTCCTGTTTGGGTACATATTTATAATATTCCTCTTGAACTGTGGAACCCTTTGGGATTAAGCCACATTGCAAGTGCAATTGGGAATAATTTCCGAAAAAAAAAAAAAGTGCAATTGGGAAACCCTTGCATGTTGCTAAAGTCACAGCTGAAGGAAGACGAATCTCTTATGCTCGCATATGCATTGAGCTTAATGCTAAACATGAGTTACTTAAAGAGCTTGTAATTGATTTTGAAGACCCTATTACTAATGAAATTGAGCCTATTTTTTTTTCGGAAAACTGGTTAATTAATCCAAAAAAAGGGAGTACAAATGTACAAGGGGCATACCCCAGGATATACAATAAGCGCAGAAAATGTGGTCAGATACCACCAACAGGAAATGGGATGAGACAATATCAAACTGTGAAAACAACTGATATCACGTCATACCAAGACAACAAGCGCGTGAGCCAAACTCAGACCTCAAGAAAAACAAATGCAACAAAGGATGAGGGCTTTAACATAAGTCAAACCCAGAAAAATCCTCACCCTATGGAAATGGGATGAGACAATATCAAACTGCAAATTGAGCCTATTTACCTTCCAATTCAATACCAATGGAACCCAATTCATTGTGCCAAATGCAAGAAACTTGGACATGATTGTGCTAAATTACCTAAAGTTCCAATCCATGGCCAGAAAGCTCCTCCTGTTAATCAGGAAAACACTGAAGATGTATGGCAAACCAAGGATAAGGGCAAGTTCAGTAGAGATGAAAAAAGAGGCACTACCTCAAATCCTGCCAATATGAACGAATCCACAATTGGTATTACTAAGTATATTGCCAATTCAGGGATAATTCCAGATATTCACTTAAATTCTTCTGCTTCCTTAAGTCCCAAGAACCTGACTTTGAAGAGTAATATGTTCTCCTCCTTGGAAGCAGTTAATGAGAAAAATGATCCTAGTGATCTGCCAGATTCTGTGACGGAAGGAGCACCTGTTCTAATCCAAGGTCCAAATGTTATATTACCCATTGATGAGGATTCACAGCATTCCGGTCATAGATCAGCTCCTTTAATTAAGGAGGATGTTGAAGTTGAGTTTGCAACTAGCAACTCTTGTAAAGATAATAAATCCCTGTAGATTGTAGATTCTCAGTATCAAGCTTTTATATATCATAATACTGAGGTTTTAGTTGTGGAAGAGAAAGACCAAGCTAATATTTCTCTGAATTCTCTGAGCACAAATTCAGTGGAAGAAAAATCTTCTCAGCAAACTTCTATTTCCAGGCAGCAAAACTATGTAGATGAAATGAATTGTCAGGAATATGCAATGGAAGAGGAAGCCAAAGATTCTGCCTCATACTTGTCCCCTACTCAGAAGGGTGGTATCTCTCTGGACTCAGGTCAGATCTCTCTGCTTATATCTCCAGTTAATAAAATTTGTAATCACCTTAGTCAAGGTAAAAAGAATATACAAGGTTCATCCTCAGGTAGGAGGAAAAAACCACATAAAAGAACTTAATGATTATAAGCTGCTGGAATATAAGGGGTCTCAACCAACCCTCTAAACAATTTGAGGTTGCTAAGTTTATTTTTCAAAATAATCTTGATGTTATTGGTATTGTTGAAACCAAAGTTAGACAGTCTAATGAAGATATGATCAAAAGGAACATTTTTAAAAATTGGAGCCTTGTAACCAATAGTTCTACTACATCAGTTGGTAAAATTTGGGTTGGTTGGAATCCTGATAAAGTAAAACTCTCTATCCTTAAAACCAACCCCAAGTTATTCATACTCTTATTGAAAATGATGACCAAAGCATAGCCTTTGAAGCTTCTTTTATTTATGGAGCAAGCAGTGGCCATGAGAGAGTTAGTCTCTGGGCTACCTTGAAATCTATTTCTAGATCTATTCGTCCAACCAATCCTAATCACATTGTTTTGGGGGACTTTAATGTTGTTTTGAATACTTTTGAGATTTCTGATGCCAATGCTTGCCTGAATTCTGAAATTAATTATTTTACTGAAATTGTGAACCACCTCTGTCTGTCTGACCTGCGATATTCTGGGGAGTTTTTCACTTTGTGTAATAGGAGATATGGGAAACATGACTTTACAGAAAGAAAATTAGACAGAGCCTTAGTTAACCAAGCTTGGCTGGATAATTTTCCTGATTCTTTTACTCACTTTCACAAGCCAGGTATCTCTGATCATTCTTCTATTATTACTTATGTTGATAGAGTAGCTAGCAAGAAGGGTAGATCCTTTAAATTCTATAACTTTTGGACTCAACTTGATAACTACTCTGATGTGGTGTCCCAAGCCTGGAACTCCAATGTTAGAGGCACTCTCCAGTACCAAATTTTCCATAAACTTAGAATTGTCAAACATGATTTAAAAAATTTCAGCAAACATTTTTATGGTAAAGAAAAACTCCAGGCTGACAAAGCCAGAGAAGAGTTGGAGAATGTCCAATCTGACCTTCTTCAAAACCCTTATGACACTAATCTCTTAACCAACCAAAAAGTATGCATGAAACTTTTCCTTGACTCTATTTGGATTGAAGAAGAGACTCTCAAACAAAAATCTAGAATACAATGGTTAGAGGGTGGTGATAAAAACTCTAAATGTTTCTTTAATTATATCAAAGAGAGAAGGAATAGGAATAGGATTTTCAAATTGGAAAAACCTAACGGCCAGTTTACTTGTAATATTGAAGATGCAAAAAATGAAGCTGTTAGATATTTCAAAAATCTCCTGGGTACCTCTGCCAAAAATCCTTACCCGGGTATTGATACTTTAAGGAACTTTATTCATAAAAGGATCCCTGAGAACCTTTTATTGAGTCTTGATAGAGTTCCCACCTCCGAAGAGATTAAAGAAGCTTTCTTCTCTTTACATGACAACAAAGCTCCGGGTCCGGATGGTTTTAATGCATATTTTTTTAAACAGTCTTGGTACATTATGGGATCTAATGTCACATCTGCTATTACTGAATTTTTCACCACGGGTGAAATGCTTAGGGAGTCTAATACTACTATTATCGCTTTGATTCCTAAGGTCCCCAATCCTTCTAAGATGGGGGACTTTAGGCCAATATCTTGCTGTAATACAATCTACAAATGCATTTCGAAAATCATAGCTAACAAACTTCAAGTGGTTCTTCCCTCTATTATTGATCAAGCTCAATCGGCCTTTGTCAAAGGGAGGAAAATTAGCGATAATTTTTTACTTGCTCAAGACCTTTTAAGAGATTACCATAAAACTGGTGGTAAACCTCGGGCTGCCGCCAAAGTCGATCTTATGAAAGCTTATGACCATGTAAATTGGACTTTCCTTTTTGATCTTATTGATATTTTGGGTTTTCCTCCTTTAATGAGAAAATGGATCAAAGCTTGTATATCTACACCAAGGTATTCTATTAATTTTAATGGTGAGTCTGTGGGATACTTTGATGGAGCAAAAGGTCTTAGGCAGGGAGATCCCATGTCCCCTTACTTATTTGTAATCATTATGGATTCTCTGAGCCAACTACTACAATTTAACATCCAAAATAGTTCCTTTTTCTTCCACTGGAAATGCGACAAAATGAAAATCTCACATCTTTGCTTCGCTGATGACTTAATTATTCTTTTAAATGGGGACTTGGAGTCAGCAAAACTAATAAGACATACTTTGAATCAATTTTATGATATTTCTAGCTTGCAAGCTAATAATACCAAAAGTTGTCTTTTCTTATCAGGGGTTGATGATAACTTGGCCACTGATTTGTTAAGTGAACTCCATTTTTCCAAAGGGATTCTTCCCTTAAAGTATTTAGGAGTTCCTCTGATTACCACTAAATTAAAGAAATGCCATTGTGAAGAGCTTATTTCTAAAATTTGTTCTCGAATTAACTCTTGGAAATCCAAATTTCTTTCTTTTGCTGGTAGGACTCAGCTTATCCGTTCTGTGTTATCTGGGATTCAGCTTTTTTGGTCTGGAATGTTTTTTTTTTTTTTTTTGATTTACTATACAACCCAAGCAAGACATAGTCTAACAAATCTCTACTGACTAGGGAAGATGGTCAGTTCTACAATGCTAGAAGAGGAGAAAATCCCCTCCCCACTCCCCCTGGAGAGATTCGAACCCTCCACCTCCCACTTGAGAGAAGTGGAGCGATACCACATGGGCTAAAGCCCACTTGATAGGTCTGGAAGGTTTATATTACCTAAAAGTGTCCTTAAACAGGTGGAACAATGTATGAGCAGATTTCTTTGGAGTGGAGGTACTGAAAGAGTACATGGTGCCAAAATTGCTTGGGTGAATGTTTGTAAACCCAAAGAAGAGGGAGGCCTCGGACTAAAGGACATTTTCCTTACGAATACCGTGCTTAATCTAAAACATTTAGGGAGTATTCTTGACCCTTCTAATAACTCATTATGGAAAAAGTGGATTCACATATACATGCTCAAAACCAAAAGTATTTGGGAGGTGAAAGCCCCTGGACAATGCTCTTGGTATTGGAGAAAGCTTTTAAAGCTTAGGAGTATAGCTAGGCCTTTAATCAAACATAAAATCGGTAATGGTTTAAATACTTCACTTTGGCATGATAATTGGCTCCCTTGTGGGCCTTTGATTGAGAAGTACACCTCTCGAATAGCCTATGATGCTGCTATAGCACCTAATGCTAAAGTGGCAATTATTGTTTCTCATTTGGAATGGAATTGGCCTGCCTCTAATTCTATTGGACTAAATGAAGTTCGGGCCATTTTGTCTAATTTTTATCAGCCTACTCCACTTCAAGACAAAATTGTTTGGACTACTTCTCCTAATGGCAAGTTTAATTTCACTCATGTTTGGAACTACCTTAGACCCATTAATCCGGGTGTCCCTTGGTACCCTTTTGTTTGGGACAGAACTTTATGTTATGGCTAGCTATCCAGAGAAGGCTAGCAACACAAGATAGAATTTGTAACTATACTCCTGGGCCATTAGCATGTGCTTTATGCCTTAGGCAAATGGATTCTCATGATCACCTTTTCTTTGAGTGTACTTACTCCAATTTCATTTGGCAGGACTTAATGTTGAGATGTAACCTGATTTGGAATGACACCCCTTGGGATAACACTGTTTCGTGGATGACCCAGCATTGGAAGGGGAGGACACCTTAGCATATGATACCCAGAATTTGTTTGGGGGTTACTGATACGAATTCCGCCCACGAAGTGAAGAAACCCGTATGAAATTTGTTCCCAGATCGTTTCCCTAAGATAGGAATGGAAGGTATGTGATGACGCCACAAACAGTTGTGGAAGACTGCTTGATAAGTCGGAGTTAGAACGCCACAGATGGAAATCTGATAAGTTCAAAGAGTTCTAAAAGAACCAAAGAGGTTTACTCTCACTCAAAATGATTTCATTCAGAACTGATTTGTTTATGATGGATACATCCCCTTTTATAACTGAATTACAAAGACAACTACAATAATAACAAGCAGTTACAATAAAGCAAGTAGTTGGAAGCTAAAATTAATGACAGGTAGTTGGCAGTTGGCAAGTAGCATCTTCAAATCATCTTCCAAATGCCAAAAACGTCCATTACACCTAATCAGCTCCTTCTATGGCCTGGATAACATTAGTCAACCCCTTATCATTATGTGGTCCCATCTTGGCCTTCACTACTTTGGAGTTAGCCCAAACTTCGTGGATCAGCCCATTAACTGCTTCTTTGAACCGTTTAGCCCTTGCCCTTGTAATTGGTCCAACTGGGACTTGTAATGGATCCTTTGGTGCTCCTTGATTCCCATCATTCCCTCCCTCTTGGAAAGGATTTGTCCTCAAATCATCACCTACATCAAAAGGACTTAAATCAGTGACATTGAATGTAGCACTAACATTGTACTCACCTGGCAAATCCAACTTATATGCATTGTCATTGATACGCTCCAGAACTTGAAAAGGGCCATCGCCCCTCGGAAGTAGCTTAGAACGCCTTTGCGCTGGGAATCTTTCTTTCCTTAGGTGCAACCAAACCCAATCTCCAGGTTCAAAAATCAGTTGTCGGCGCCCTTTATTTGCCTGTTTTTCATATTGCTCTGTCCTCCTCTCGATGTTGAGCTTTGCTTTCTCATGTACCTGCTTAACAAATTCAGCCTTTTTCTTTCCATCCAAGTTAACACATTCAGATAAAGGTAATGGAGTTAAATCCAATGGAGTTAAAGGATTAAAACCATAAACAATTTCAAATGGTGAAAACTTAGTAGCAGAATGAACAGAACGATTATAAGCAAACTCAACATGCGGTAAACATTCTTCCCAAGTTTTGATGTTCTTTTGAATAATGGCCCTCAACAAAGTAGACAAAGACCTGTTTACTACTTCAGTTTGACCATCAGTTTGTGGATGACAAGTAGTAGAGAACAATAACTTAGTTCCTAACTTACACCACAAGGTCTTCCAAAAGTAACTTAAGAACTTAGCATCTCTATCTGAAACTATGGTCCGAGGCATTCCATGCAATCTCACAATCTCTCTAAAGAACAAGTCAGCAACATGTGAAGCATCATCAGTTTTGTGACATGGAATAAAATGTGCCATTTTAGAAAATCGATCCACAACCACAAAAACTGAATCCCTACCTCGTTTTGACCTAGGTAAACCTAACACAAAGTCCATCGAGATATCAATCCAAGGTGCATTAGGAACGGGCAGTGGTGTGTATAAACCATGGGGTTGCACTCGGGATTTTGCTTGCCTACACGTGACACACCTATCACAAATTCTCTCAACATCCCTTTTCATATGTGGCCAATAGAAATGTTCCTGCAACACAGCTAATGTTTTAACAATGCCAAAGTGCCCCATTAACCCTCCACCATGGGATTCCCTCACTAGCAAATCTCTCAAAGAACAATTAGGCACACACAACTTATTCTCTCGAAATAAGAAACCATCATGCCTAAAATACTTCCCACTAGCATTTTTCTCACAAGATTGGTACTCAAAATTGAAATCAGGATCACTGGCATATAATTCTTTAACATGTTCAAACCCAAGCAATTTAGCATCAAGAGTAGAGAGTAGGGTATACCTGCGGGAAAGTGCATCTGCAACAATGTTTTCCTTACCCTGTTTGTACCGAATGACGTATGGAAAAGTCTCTATGAACTCCACCCATCGTGCATGTCTCTTGTTCAGCTTGTGTTGGCCTTTCAAATGCTTCAAGGATTCATGATCAGTGTGAATCACAAACTCCTTAGGCCATAAGTAGTGCTGCCATGTCTCTAAAGCTCGAACCAATGCATACAACTCCTTGTCATAAGTAGGGTAGTTCAAGGCTGCCCCACTTAATTTCTCACTAAAGTATGCAATTGGCCGTCCTTCTTGCATAAGAACAGCGCCGATCCCTAAACTCGAAGCATCACATTCAATCTCAAACATCTTTGAAAAGTTAGGTAAAGCCAATAAGGGTGCATTGGTCAGCTTTTGTTTGATCAACTGAAATGCCTTCTCTTGTTCTTCACCCCATTTGAACCCAACATTCTTTTTGATGACTTCAGTGAGTGGTGCGGCTATGCTGCTGAAATCTTTCACAAACCGCCGGTAAAAACTAGCAAGTCCATGAAAACTTCGAACATTTCCTACACTTGCGGGACTTGGCCAATCTTGTATTGCCCGTACTTTCTCTTCATCAACCTGTATACCTTGTGCACTAACAACAAATCCCAGAAATACAAGTTTATCGGTGCCAAAAGTACACTTTTTCAAATTAGCAAATAACTTTTCTTCCCTAAGCACATCTAAAACAGATTTCAAATGTACTTCATGATCAACCAAGTTTTTGCTATAAATGAGGATATCATCAAAGTAGACAACAACAAATTTGCCTATAAATGCACGCAAAACATGGTTCATAAGTCTCATAAAAGTGCTTGGAGCATTAGTCAAACCAAAAGGCATAACTAACCACTCATATAAACCATATTTTGTTTTAAAGGCAGTTTTCCATTCATCTCCTTCTTTCATTCGAATCTGATGATAACCACTTTTTAAATCAATCTTAGAAAACACACAAGAACCATGAAGCTCATCTATCATATCATCTAAACGAGGGATAGGATGACGATACTTAACCGTTATGTTGTTGATGGCTCGGCAGTCAACACACATTCTCCATGTCCCATCCTTCTTAGGTACTAACAGTACTGGAACTGCACATGGACTCATGCTTTCCCTTACGTACCCCTTTTCCATCAATTCACTAACCTGCCTTTGAAGTTCCTTTGTCTCCTCCGGATTACTTCTATAGGCTGGTTTGTTTGGAATAGTTGCTCCGGGCACGAAATCAATACAATGCTCAATCCCTCGGATTGGTGGTAAACCATGGGGTGTTTCCTCAGGAAAGACATCCTTATAATCCTGCAAAAGAGTCACAATAGAACTAGGCAAAGAGGGGTTAAGTTCGTTAGTGTTCAAAAATGCTTCCTTGTATAAAAGTACAAGTATAGGCTGATTTGAAAACAATGCTCTTTTTATCTCACTTGCTCTTGCATAGAAATTCTTTTGTTTTCCCTCTTTTTTTCTCTCAATGACTTCACCTTTCTTTTCTTTTTCTCTCTCAATTTTCTCGATCTCTCTCTTTTTTTCACTCTTTTTTTCTTGATCACTCTCTTTTTGCATCCTCACTTGATCCTCATAAACCTGTTTTGGTGTCAATGGAACAAGAGTGATTGGTTTTTGATTGAGTACAAAAGAGTATTTGTTGGTGAATCCATCATGCTTGACTCGCCGATCGAATTGCCATGGTCGGCCCAACAGTAGATGTCCTGCTTGCATCGGGACTACATCACACAAAACTTCATCTTCATATTTTCCGATGCGGAAAGAAACCATCACCTGTTTAGTAACTCTTATTTCTCCAGAATCATTGAGCCATTGCAATTTATAAGGCCGGGGGTGTGTAATTGTTGGTAGCCCTAATTTCTCCACCATCGTAGTGCTAGCAACATTTGTACAACTACCTCCATCAATAATCACACTACACACCTTGTTTTGCACATGGCATCGAGTATGAAAGATATTTTCTCGCTGCACCTCTTCCTCTTCTTTAGCTTGCATACTCAAAGCCCTCCTTGTTACCAACAAATCACCATGAACTGCGTACTCCTCACAACCCACGTCCTCCAATGGTGGCATAGAGTCGGTATCATCTTCATCCTCGGTCTCAATTTCACCATCATCTCGCAACACCATAACCCTTTTGTTTGGACATTGGCTTGCTATATGACCCCTGCCTTGGCATTTAAAACACTTGATATCACGATTTCGAGTATTGGAAGAATCAGTCTTTTCTTGATTCCCATGGCTAGCCTTTTCTTGCATTTATTCAGTTTTGGGTTTAGCCGCGACTTGCTTTTCTTCCTTTTGCACGAAATGCGGCTTCCAAGAAGAACTCGAGATAGGATTACGTCGTTCGTTGCTGCCCCCCCTCTTGAGTTGGCGCTCAATCTTGACAGCCATGTGTACCATATCCTCCAGTTCCACATAATGCTGCAATTCTACCAAATTGGCAATTTCTCGGTTCAAACCACCCAAAAACCTAGCCATAGTTGCCTCCCGGTCCTCCTCTACATTTGCTCGGATCATAGCCATTTCCATTTCCTGATAATAATCATCTACACTCCGAGTACCTTGTCTAAGGCCTTGCAATTTCTGGTACAACTCTCGGTAGTAATGGCTCGGCACAAATCGCCTCCTCATGACAGTTTTCATTTCTTCCCATGTCTCAATGGGTCGATCTCTATTTCTTCTCCTGTTTAACACCAATTGATCCCACCAAACAATAGCATAGTCAGAGAACTCAATGGCTGCAAGTTTGACCTTTTTCAGCTCAGAATAGTTGTGACAATCAAACACCAATTCCACCTTCCTCTCCCATTCAAGATAAACCTCTGGATCATTTTTTCCTTGAAATGACGGAATCTGCATCTTAATACTACCCAAATTGTTATCTTCCCTATTCCTAGCTTCTCTAAACCGCCCACCATTTCTCCTATTGTTGATAATTAGATCCTGGTCATCTTCCTCACCAAACCCTTCCCCAAAGTATTCATCCTCTCCTCTCAGATGAACTCTTTCCCTTCTTTGTGCATTAGGAGCAATTCGTGGCTGCCCCCGTTGTGTTCCCTCTTCTACCCTATCCATCCTATCATGCAACTGCTCTAGTTCCGCCCTCATCATCCGTCTCATTTCTCCCATTAAAGCTTGGATTTGCAGATTTGGAATAACCTGTTGTTGATCTTCTTCATTTGGGTTTTTATCTTGGTTTAGAGCCATGATTCCTGCAAAAGTGGGTTAGAAACAGATTCTCACTCCCTCACGTGTTTCACTCAAGAAATTTGGCTTTTACCCTCTAATATGCTCACCTCTCTTGCCTTTTTCCACTCGTAGCAAAATCTCGCTTGGTTCTTATCAAACTAATCAAACAAGAATCAGATTTCTTAGTAACAATCCCCACTCCCAAACTAGACCAATCGAATTTGAGAGCACGACTCAAATGAATGCGGAAGACTAGGTTTCCAATAGCACACAAAAAAATGGAATTTTCGGAAAAATTTTTTCACACTATGGAGTAAGGTCAGATTTGGACTTCTTAGACCCCAAATATTGTAAAACAAAAATAAAATTTTAAGCCGAGTTTTTGTATTTTTTTTTTTTTTTTTTTGGCTTACCGATCTCTTCTCTTCTTTCCTTTTTTTTTTTTTTTTTTTAAAGATCACGTTCAATACAAGACCGATATGACCAATTTACCAAATACAGAACTACGAATCACTGAACTAGATGGCAGTGACACGAAAGGTACTGAAAAACAATACGAACAGTTTCAAAAACGATAGTGAAATAAGAAGTGCGAATCACAGATGGAGTCTCTTTTTTTTTTTTTAATCAAACACGAATATAAAACTGAATACTGAATACTAAACAAGATCAAATCAGAACCCAGATATTGATTGAACAAAGATAAAATTGAAGAACAAACAGAAACTAGAATTCACGAAAACATAAGTAAAGATAGTAACCTGACTTAGAGCCAAGCTCTGATACCAAATGATACGAATTCCGCCCACGAAGTGAAGAAACCCGTATGAAATTTGTTCCCAGATCGTTTCCCTAAGACAGGAATGGAAGGTATGTGATGACGCCACAAACAGTTGTGGAAGACTGCTTGATAAGTCGGAGTTAGAACGCCACAGATGGAAATCTGATAAGTTCAAAGAGTTCTAAAAGAACCAAAGAGGTTTACTCTCACTCAAAATGATTTCATTCAGAACTGATTTGTTTATGATGGATACATCCCCTTTTATAACTGAATTACAAAGACAACTACAATAATAACAAGCAGTTACAATAAAGCAAGTAGTTGGAAGCTAAAATTAATGACAGGTAGTTGGTAGTTGGCAGTTGGCAAGTAGCATCTTCAAATCATCTTCCAAATGCCAAAAACGTCCATTACACCTAATCAGCTCCTTCTATGGCCTGGATAACATTAGTCAACCCCTTATCATTATGTGGTCCCATCTTGGCCTTCACTACTTTGGAGTTAGCCCAAACTTCGTGGATCAGCCCATTAACTGCTTCTTTGAACCGTTTAGCCCTTGCCCTTGTAATTGGTCCAACTGGGACTTGTAATGGATCCTTTGGTGCTCCTTGATTCCCATCAGTTACAATTTATGGCATTTGGAGAGAAAGAAACAAAAGAACCTTTCAGAACTCATCAACACCAAAAGAGCACCTTTTGAAGATCTTTGTCTCACAAATCAATGCTCAAATTAGGATCAAATGGAAAACTCACAACTGTCTACAGGCCTTGCTTTGTAATTGGGAGTAGTTTTGTTTTGCTCTCACTTTTTCTCACTTTTTCTTAGATTGTTTTGGTGTGTTTCCTTGGTTTGGTTTTCTATTTTGGCCCAAGTTTTTGGCCCCTTGAGGCGTTTTTAGTGGTTTGATTTGCCACTTGTCCTTATGCTTTGTGCTTTTTGAATATCCTGGGGTATGCCCCTTGTACTTTTGTACATCCCCTTTTTTGGAATCTATTTACCGTTTTCCAAAAAAAAAAAAAAAACATACTTCCCTATGGTTTGATAATTGGCTTCCTATTGGTCCTTTGTTTGAGAAATATATGCCAAGGATTGCTTATGATGCTGCCATTGATCCTAAAGCTAAAATGACAACTATTATACGTAATAATGATTAGAGTTGGCCATAATCTAATTCTATAGGTTTAAACAAAGGGAGAAGCATTTTATCTACTTTGTATAAGCCTACTAGAATGTTAGATAACATCTCATGGACAACCTCCCCTTCTGGGGGATTTAAATTTGCACATATTTGGGATCATTTCAGAGATGTGTCCCCTATGGTATCCTGGCACAAAATTGTTTGGTATTCGGGGTGTACTCCTAGACAGAACTTCATTATATGGATTGATGTTCAGAATAGACTTGCTACCCAAGATAGGATGTATACCTACACCCCTGGGCCCCTTGCTTGCGTAATTTGTCATTGCTATATGGAAACTCATAATCATTTATTTTTGAATGCACTTATGCTCCTCCAAATGTTGTAGAACTGCGCCAAATAAAAGAAGAGAATGAGCAACCAAAAAACAGATGTGCCTTGGGTTGGTGGTATATAGCATTTGGAGAGAAAGAAACGCTCGATTATTTAACTCCAAAGATACAACAAAGGAAAGACTCCTTCAAGAGATCTTCCTCCAAATCTCTATCCAAATCCAAATCAAGTGGAGAAATGACCCACATCTTCCTAATTACATTGCTAGATGGAATTAGTTTGTAATTATTTAGTTAATCTTGTTTTGCTCCATTGGAGAATTTTGCTTGTTCAATGAGAGGGGCCTTGGGCTTTATTGCTGTTTTTGTTTAGGATTCCCCCCCTCATCTTTCCCATAGTTCTATGATTCTTTGCTAGGGAGGGTTTTTTTGTCTTTGGCTGCTGGCCTTGGAGTTTCCTTCCCTCTGTTGCATCATCTTTATGCATTTTGTGCTTATTGTATATCCTGGGGTATGCCCCTTGTATTTTGTATAGTGCCGTTTGGCTTTTTTATTCATTCACCTTTTCCCAAAAAAAAGGATTTGATGCATAGATGAGAACTCAACTATCCTTTAGATGGCACAAAATTGGAAGGGAAAGAAAATTCAACAAACTACCCCAAAAATTTACCTTGGAGTAGCTGTCTATGGACTATGGAGGGAAAGGAACAACAGAACATTTGAAGGATCCTCCATTCCACAAGAGCATTTGCTCCAAAATCTGGTCTCTCAAATCAACATTCAGATCCAGATTAAATGTAAAGAAGACCCTCTGCTTGAGTTATATGCTAGACACTGGATTTGAGACGCCGATAGTTTTGATGTAGTTTGGGATTATTGGTATTGTGTTGTTTTCTTTTGTGTGGTTAGTGGCCTTTTGTGCCTCTAGTCCTTATGCTGTGCGTTCATTTTTTATCTTGGGGTATGCCCCTTGTACATTTGTACATCTTGTTTTGGAATTTATTTACCCATTTCTGAGAAAAAAAAAAATTTGTCACAAATTGAGGTTGCTTAAACAAGACTTGAAAATTCTTAGCAAAAGTTATGTTGGTAAGGAAAACGTCACTACAGAGAGAGTCAAAGAGGCTATTAAAAATGTGCAATCTGAAATAGAAACAGTGCATACAAGATTTTCTAAAATCTATTTGGATTGAGGAAGAAACTCTAAAATAGAAATCTAGGTTGCTATGGCTTGAGGTAGGGGATAAGAACTCTCGATATTTCTTCCAACATATTCAAACTAGAAGGAATAGGAAACACATTTTTAAACTTGAAAAACCTGATGGCACATTTACTAAAAATATTGAGGAAGCCAAATCTGAAGCTATTAGGCACTTCACAGCTCTTTTGGGCACCACTACTCAGAACCATTACCTCGAGAGTTAGTCCTTACAAAGAGTCATTGTTAAAAGGATCCCTGAGGAATTAATGGAGGAATTGGAAAGAATTCTCTCCATAGCTGATATTAAAGAAACTTTCTTTAGCTTGCATGAGAACAAAGCCCCTGGCCAAGATGGGTATAATGCTCATTTCTTTAAAACTTCTTGGGCCACAGTGGGCCCTCTGTTATTGCAGCCATTTAGGAATTTTTTTTCAAAATGGGGAAATGCTTAGAGAATCTAATACCACTATTATAGCTTTGATCCCTAAAGTCCAAAACCCCTATAAGATAGGCCTATTTCTGGCTTTAATATTGTGTATAAATGTGTTTCTAAAATTATTGCTAGTAGACTCCGAGTTATTCTCCCCACTATTACTGACCTAGCTCAATCTGCATTTGTTAAGGGGAGGAAAATTAGTGATAATGTGTTACTAGCCCAAGATTTATTAAGAGACCATCCCAAGTTAGGAGGGAAACCTAGAGTAGCTGCTAAGGCTGATCCTATGAAGGCAGATGACAGTGTAAACTTCACTTTCCTTCTTAATTTACTGGATAATTTCGGTTTCCCCATACTTAAAGCAATGGATAAGGGCTTGTATCTTCTTCTTCTTCTTCTTTTTTTTTCGAAAAATGGTTAATGTATTCCAAAAAGGGATGTCCACATGTACAAGGAGCATACCCCAAGATAAACAATAAGCACAAGCATAAGGACATGTGGCCAAGCAAACCACTAAAAAGCCACAAGAGGCAACACTAAATACAATTCAAATAAAAAAAAAAAACCAAAACAAATGATTCTTCCAAGCAAAGCCCATCAGAGTAAAACAAGGGAAACATAAAAAGAAACAAAAGGAGCTTTATTGCTAATTAACTAGCAAGACTTCAAGATGGTTATGTCCTTTACATTTGTTGTTGATTTGAGCAAAAACTTGCGAGACAAAGACTTGCAACAATTGCTCTTTTGGATTGGAGGAGTTCTTAAAAGTTCTATTGTTCCTTTCCCTCCACAAGCCATAAATGGTAACTCCTAAGCAAATTCTTGGGATCATATGTTGGGGAGTCTTCCCCTTCCAATGTTGTATCATCTAGTCGACTGTAGTTTCCCAAGGAGTGCCATTCCACGTCAGGTCTCATCTAAGCATCAACCCTTGCCAAATAAAATTGGAGTAATCATAATCGAAAAAGAGATGGTTATGAGACTCCATATGCCTAAGACAAAAAGTAAAAGCCAAAGGGCCAGGTGTAAAATTATAGATTCTATCCTATGTAGCTTGCTTATTTTGGATGGCAAGCTAAAGGAAAAAATTCTGTCTCGAGGTACAACCAGAGTACCAAGCAAAATGGTGCCAAGGGACCAAACGATTAGTGGGTCTTATGTGGTTCCAAACATGTGAGAAGTTAAACTTTCCATTAGGAGAGGTGATGTGAACCCGTGGAATTGATATTCCTTGAACCCACGATCAGATTGTAATTCACCCAAGAAAGCCAACAATCAAGTCACAGGGATGATCTAGACCCGTTGAAATCCTGTTTCAAGAACCCAGATTTGGTGTGAACGCCACAAAGGGAATGCCTTTGATAAGTTCGGATTGTTCAATCAAGAACAAGCAGAGAAAACTGAATAGCTCTCCAGAAAATAAATTTCATTCACGTTCTATATCCAAGCTGCTACAAAGTTCTTTCTTTTAATCCCTTCTAAGAAACCCTTGGGCCAAAAAAGGCCTTCAACGAAAATAAAAGACATGGGCTAAATACTCAAGCCCAAAACAACTTAAACTGCATGTTTAAAGCTAAATAAATGTCTACTTAAAAAATAAAATAGGCCCACATGCCAAAACCATAGAAACATAAAAAAATTAAAGTCTATAAAAACCCAATAAGCTATTTCACCCCTTCTGTAGCTTGTATCACATGAACTAGAACTGATTCTTCTTCCTTCAAGCCCATGTTAAATGTTGGGGCCTTGCATAATAAGTTTATGAGCTTTGCCCAAGTGGATTGCACCAGTCCTTGCATTGCTTCGTTAATCTTCTTAGCTCTTGACCTTGTGATTGGCCCATCTGGAACTTGCAAATGATCATCTTTAAGCTTTGGTCCACTATGGTTCCCATCAAGAGGTTATCGATTCAATCTTATCATGCAAATCAGTAGGATTGTAAATGTTAGACAAGAGGGCCCGACACTCATTAAGCCCAATGGAATTGGAATTGGAATTCCACTCAAGATGAGAGATAATAGTTGACACTTTAGCATTAGGAGTTATAGCTGCATCATAGGCAATTCTACTAGTGTACTTCTCAAAAAGAGGACCACAAGGAAGCCAATGGTCAAACCAAAGGGATGTGGGAAGCCCATTCCTAATTTTGCGCCTAATTAAAGGTCTAGCAATATGTCTAAGCTTCAAGAGTTTTCTCCATTAGCAAGAGCATTGTTCGGGGGCTTTCACCTCCCAAAAGCTCTTGGTTTTGATCATGTACATCTGGACCCAATTTCTCCATAAGTAGTTATTTTTTGGATTAAGAAGGTTCCCAATATTGTTAAGATTAAGCACAATATTAGTAAGGAAAATATCTTTAAAATCGAGGCCTCCCTCTTGTTTAGGTTTGTAGACAGTAGCCCAAGTTACTTTGGCCCCATGAGCTTTTCAGTAGTGCCACTCCAAAGAAACCTTCTCAGAGCTTGTTCCACCTGCTTAAGAATACTTTTTAGAAGAATAAACATACCAGACCAAAATATAGCTTTTTTTTTTTCGGAAAATGGTTTGTCAGCATTAAGCTTTTTTTTCCCAGTAAAAAGCCTACTAAATTGCTTTAACTCATGTTTGACAAATCTATATCAAATTTGGAATTGGATAGTCCCTCTCACACAAGAATTCCAAGCTTGGAAAACGATATCAGGATATTGGTCCATTTGGGTCCAAAAGTTAAAGAATTTAAAAGCCCTACCCTTCCTTCTAGAAATTTGATCCACAGAAGTAATAAGAGGGGAGTGGTCGGATAAACCTGGCTTATGAAAATGAGTATAGGAATCTGGGAAGTTATCCAGCTAAGCTTTGTTTACCAAGGCTCTATCTAATTTTCGTTGAGTAAAGTCAGGTCTACCAAACCTCTCCTATTACAACAAGTGAAAAATTCTCCAGAAATATCTCAGGTTAGACATATTTAAATGATCCACCAGATGGATAAAATCAGAAATCTTAGAGTTCAAACAAGCATTAGTTCTTGAGATTTCAGCAGTTTGTAACACTACATTAAAATCTCCCAATATGATGTGATTAGGGGAACAAGGGCTCCCATTAACAGACTTTAAAGAAGTCCAGAGGTCCTTTCTATCATTGCCATAATTAGAACCATAGATAAAAGAAGCCTCAAATGAGATACTTTTATCATCATTCTCAATGAATGTATGAATAAGTTGGGACGTAGTCTTCAAAACAGAAACATGAACTTTGTCAGGATTCTAACCAATCTAGATTATCCCAATAGAGCTAGAATTGCTATTGGTGACAAGGTTCCAATCTTTCAAAATTTTCTTTTTAATCAAGTCCTCATTAGATTGCCTAACTTTGGTCTCAACAATTCCAATCAGATTATTTTGACAGGTAAATTTTGCAACCTCGGATTGTCTAAAGGGCTGGTTGAGACCCCTTATATTCCAGCGGCAAATAATCATTAAAGATGTTTATGGGTTTTTTTTCTTCTCCCTAAGGAGTTACTAAGTTTATTACCCTTAGTGTGAGTAGAAGTTTTAACACTTGTAGGAGAGGAGGAGGAGGACAAGGAGAAGAAGATGTGAGAAATTTATGACCAGGTTCTAGGATATGTGCCTGAGCCTGCTTACCAGGGTTGGACTGAGGAGTAGGAGATAAATTGGAGTCTGAGCTTATGTCAACAGCCCCTAGCACTAGTTCAAAATCTCCATCACATTCTGCCTCAGAAATTTGCTTGTCTTCACATGCTACATTTTCTTGATCAGTCTTTATATCCATGTCTTCCTTTGGTAAGGAGATAGAACAACCCTTTAATTCCTGCAATTCCACTTCCACTTCCAATGCATTGGACACTTCAGTAGCAGGATATTGAAGAGGAGGTAAGCCTACATCCACCAAGGATTCTGGGATATCACTTGGAGCTTCATCTTCAATGGTAGAATCTACTAAGGTAGAGAACATATTGCTATCCAGAGCCACTTCTTTAGGCATTAAGGGAGAATTGTAGGATAAACTCGAATCCTGTCCAGAGTACTTACCATTTGAGAAAATCCCTATAGGTTCATCCACTTTGGAGGAGGTGGCAGTAGTAGTATTAGGTTCTGAGTGAATGATCTTTCCCTTGCTCTTTATTTTCCAAGCTCCCTCATCAAGGTTTTGATTATTTGTATTGGGATTCTGGGCAGGGATAGGGACCTTTGGAAGCTTGGCACAATCATGTCCAAATCTCTTACATTTAGCACACTGGACTGGAGTCCATTGGTATTCAACATATAGATAAATTGGTTCAATGTCCCCGGTAATTGGATCTTCAAAATCAATTACAAGTTCTTTAAGAAGCTCCTGGTTTGCACTCAATTCCATACCTTCCTTCTGCAGTAACTTTTGCAACATGCAAAGGCTTTCCTATGGCACTTGCAATGTGGCTTAATCCCAGCGGGTTCCAGAGTTCTAGAGGAATATTCGGAATATGGACCCATACTGGGATTGTGGATATAGATTCTCTAGATAGGGTAAGACCTGATTGACATCTTCTCAAAATTATGGGTTGCCCACTAACATGCCAAGGACCTCCCTCAAGAACAGCCAACCTCTCTTCCTCACTATTAAATTTGAAGAAGAAGAACCCTGAGTTAGTGGCCACCATGCATGCAACCCTTTTTTTCCCCATAGCCCGTTTGTTGCATTTTTTACAAAGGTAAAAGGTAACTTCTTCCCAATGAAGTAGCCACCAGAGTATTATGCCAAGAGTGGTGACCTTCAACAAACACCTCCTTTGGAATACTAAGATGATGTCTCTGAGGTCCTTCACGAGGTTTGATATAGTTGAATTTAAAGCCGATGGAGCTCTACAGCTTTACAAGTAAAGCCTATGATTTTGTAGTATTTGGCCCAACTAGATTAGCATCAGAACCAGACCAGTTAGGACTTTCAATATTAAAATCTTCTTTTTCCAATGAAGCAGAGTTAACAATGGGGGGGGGGGGGTATGAGAAACAAAGTTAACTCCACCTTGAGACTTTAGGATATTAACCGACATGTGCAAAGAACCGAGTGGAAGGGTATTCTCGCACAACTTATCATAAGCTAGGTAATTTGAAGATGTCAAGCCAAGAGTGGCCCCCTCAGCTATAGAAGAGACTTCTCCAGGCGGGATAGTAGGTGTGGCAATTAGGATAACCGTGGTTTGTAAATCCATGTGTCTCTGTCCATGCAAAGCCACAGTGCCATATCCTGAGTGAGTCGTATTTGATCCACCTGCCAAGCTCTAGATGGATCTCTAAACAAATGCGGTGCTTTCCCCAGTTGGAGGACATATTGTAGAGTGAGGTGGGTAGGCACCATGATCATCGCGTGGGTTAGCATTGGGAGGAATGGCCAACAAGAGACCGGAATTCATAGAAAAGGTGGCTGAGTTCATGTGCTCTCTCTTGACATTGAGGGCTTGTATCACTACCCCAAGGCACTCAATTAATTTAATGGTGAATCTGTGGGTTATTTTGATGGAGCCATGGGCCATATGCAAGGAGACCCTATCTCCCATTACACCAATTTGGTTGAATTGTCATACTTTGTTTCATGCAATTTGTCACTATTTTAAACAATGACAAATTTTGTCATGGTTCATAACAGTGACCCCAAAATATTCGTGACAAACAAAACATTGTTACTGTTTTAAACCGTGACAAATCAATCACATGGCTTGTCACTATTCTAAACAGTAACAAATCTATATGATAAATTTGGAAAGAAGTATTGTCTTTTTTTTCGGAAAAGGGTAAATATATTCCAAAAAAGGATGTACAAAATGTACAAGGGGAATACCCCAGGATTAAACAATAAGCTCAATACATAAGGACAATAAGCAACCAAGCAAAAAGCATACAAAACACGTGTGCAATCCTTCAAGTATCACTGAAGGCACCCAAGCTACCCTTTAACACATGTAAACCAAGGGCCCAAAACAAAAACAACCTACCAAAAGCTTCCTAGACAATAGGACCACAAGATACCAACAATGAGGTAACCAAAACCAACAAAGAGGGCCTTTAATTCCAATTACGGAGAAATCTATCAACATTAATGTGATGCCTCCATTTCACCCTAATTTGTGCATTAACTTGTGAAATAAGATGCTTCAAAAGAATGTTTTGGGGTGTGGAGCTATGCTTGAACGTTCTATTATTCCTCTCTTTCCATAACCCGTAGACAGTCACACCTAGGCATATCTTGGGGATCACTTGCTCGATTGTTTTACCTCTGAACCTTTGATCCATCCACTCCACTGTGTCAATCCAATTTTGACCTTGCCAATTAATTCTGCACCTCTTCATTAACTCCTGCCACACAAACGTAGAGTAAGGACAAGCAAAGAATAAATGGTCATGAGTTTCCATAGATTTATAACAGAGCATACAAACAAGTGGACCCATAGTGAAACTATAGATCCTATCATGTGTGGAAAGGCGGTTTTGAACTGCAAGCCATAGTACAAAAGTTTGTCTAGGGATACCCCCAGAGAACCAAACAGCATTGTGCCATGTGACCTCAATATCATGATCCCTCAATCGGTCCCAAATAAGATAGGAGTTAAAAACACCATTAGGTGTGGTAACCCACTTAACAGAATCAGTGCAAGAACTAGGAGAATAGAAGTTTGTCAAAATATGTCTAACCTCATTAAGCTCTATGGAGTTGGAACTAGGCCAATTCCAATTCAAACCTCTAATTATGCTACTAACTTTAGCATCTTTAGGTATTACAGCATCGTAAACAATTCTATCAGAAAATTGATCCAACAACGGACCCAAGGGAAGCCAATTATCAAACCAAAGAGAAGCATGATTGCCATTACCAATTCGATGCATTAGTAAAGGTTTAGCAATTTCTCTAAGTTTTAATAACTTCCTCCAGTACCATGAGCATTGGGAAGGGATCTTCACCTGCCATAAACTCTTATTCTTTAACATATATTGGTGTATCCACTTTTTCCATAGGGACAAGTTGGAAGGATCCAACAGGTTTCCAATATGTTTCAAATTCAACACATTATTAACCAAGACTAAGTCTTTAATCCCCAACCCCCCTTCCTTTTTAGGTCTACAGACCTTGGCCCAAGCGACCTTAGCTCCAGTAAATTTGTCTATCTTACTAGACCACAGGAATCTAGCCATAATCTGAGATACTTGTTTGAGGACGCCTTTAGGAAGAATAAACATACTAGACCAATAAAGTTGAATCCCTGTCAAAACAGAATTAATTAGTTGGGCTCTACCTGCATAAGAAAGAAACTTGGATTTCCAAGAATTCACCCTGGCACAGATTTTATGGACCAAACTCTCACAATCTTATTTTTTTCAATTTAGTGGTAATAAGGGGAACTCCAAGATATCTAATGGGGAGATTGCCTTTCACAAATTGGAGAGTATTACGAATCTCATCACACAAGTTGTCCTCAATACAGGAGAAAAATAAGCAACTTTTATCATTGTTAGCTTGAAGGCCAGACATCAGGAAAAACTGATCAAGTGTACGTCTTATCATTTTAGCAGACTCCACATCCCCATTAAACAGTATAAGAAGGTCATCCGCAAAGCATAGATGTGAAATTTTCAGTTTATCGCATCTCCAATGATAGGTGAACGGCTCCCTAATGCTATTATGTTGCAATAGTTGGCTAAGAGAGTCCATAACAATAACAAATAAATAGGGGGAGATAGGATCACCTTGTCTTAAACCTTTAACTCTATCAAAATACCCCACATATTCACCATTAAAATTAATGGAGTATCTAGGAGTAGTGATACAAGCCCTAATCCATATCTGAAGTTTAGGAGGGAAACTAAGCACATCAAGAAGGTCAAGGAGAAATTCCCAACTAACACTATCATAGGCCTTCATGATATCCACCTTAGCTGCTACTCTGGGTTTCCCCGTATGTTTGTGGTAATCTCTAAGAAGGTCTTGGGCAAGGAGGACATTGTCACTAATTTTCCTACCCTTTACAAATGCAGATTGTGCTTGATCAATTAGAATAGGAAGAGTCCTTTGGAGCCTGCTAGCAATAATTTTAGATATACATTTATAAACTGTATTACAGCAGGAAATAGGCCTAAAGTCACCCATCTTAGATGGGTTTGGGACCTTGGGGATCAAAGCAATAAGGGTAGTATTTGATTCTCGTAACATTTCACCATTTTGGAAGAATTCTTTAATAGAATCAATAATTGAAGGACCAACAGATGCCTAAGAGTCCTTAAAGAAGAAGGCATTGTAGCCGTCAGGACCCGGAGCTTTATTACTGTGTAAACTGAAAAAGGCCTTTTTAATTTCATCATTAGAGGGAATCCTATCCAAGTCTACTTTTAACTCCTCGGGAATCCTTTTGTGAACAAATGATCTAATAACATCTTTTCCTGGATAGCTGTTAGCAACGGGAGTACCAAGTAAATTATGAAAATATCTAACAGCTTCCCCTTTAGCTTCATCACATGTAGAGGTAAAACTCCCGTCTGGTTTTTCAAGCACAATTATCCTTTTAAAATTCCTCCTTTCTTTAATGAATTGATGGAAATATTTTGAGTTTTTATCACCCACTTCTAGCCACTGTAACCTAGACTTTTGTTTGAGAGTTTCTTCTTCAATCCAAATTGCTTCATGGCATTTATCCAAACAAGGACCCAATTGATCAATAAGATCAGAATTACAAGGGTCAAGAAGCAAAGAGGATTGAATAGCTTTAAGGGCCTCCCTAGCTTTGGCAGCGTTGATCTCTTCTTGACCAATGGAACCCTTACCTAATTTTTTCAATTCTTGTTTAAGGATTCTGAGTTTGTGACATACTTGAAATTGGGCAGTACCATCAACTCTTTGAGTCCAAACATTTTAACAATATCAGAATAGTTATCTAATTTAGCCCAGTAGTTATAGAATTTAAACATTCTACCCTTCCTTCTTTGGTTCTTATCAATATGGACAATAATAGGGGAGTGATCAGAAATACCTGGAGCCTGGAAATGAGCAAAAGAATCAGTGAAGTTATCGAGCCAGACCTGATTGACCAAGACTCTATCCAGTTTTCTTTGAGTGACATCGGGTCTGCCATATCTCCTATTGCACCAAGTGAACAATTCCCCAATGTATCTAAGGTCAACTAAACAACAATCATTAGTAGTCTTAATGAAATCAAGCATTTCAGCATCATATCCATGATAATCATCAGAAATTTCATTAGGGCTCAAGGTGACATTAGAGTCACCGAGAACAATGTAATTATTATTAAAACGGCTTGCATGAATGGATCTCATTATTGACCAAAGCTCATTTCTAGCTTGGCCAGTATTGTATCCATAAACAAAAGAAGCTTCTAGGTAAACAGATTTGTCATCACTTTCAATACTAACATGAATTAGTTGTAAGGACTTTAAGGCAAACTTTATCAGCATTCCAACCAATCCAAATTCTACCAGTAGAGTTAGGGGTGCTATTAGATAAAAATTCCCAGTGTCTAAAAACTTTCCTTTTAATAACCTCCTCGTTAGTTTGTTTAACCGTGGTTTCAACAATACTTAAGACATCAATATTATTATCATAAATTAACTTTGCAACTTCAGATTGCTTAGAGGCCAGATTAAGGCCCCTGATATTCCAACAGCCAATAATCATTAAGGCTATCAATGGGCTTACTTTTTCTTACCTGAGGAACCTGAATGGGATTTCCTCTTACTCTTCGACTTACCATTGCTGGGGGGATATCCATGGGGATTCATTAGAGCTTGAAGGAATAGAATAGACCTTTTTTTTTTCCGGAAAAAGGGTAAATATATTCCAAAAAACAATGTACACATGTACAAGGGGCATACCCCAGGATAAGACATTAAAAGCACAGCTGGAGGACCGGAGGAAATCCACACACAAAGAAAGATGGACTATATCATAGTCACCTCAAAACATAAAATACAAAACCCAAAATCACAAATGACCCATTTATATCCAAGGATGTAAAATAGACTCAATTTGGAAATGTCGTCTCCATTTTGATCGAATCTGGGTATTAACCTGTGACACCAAATTTTGAAGCAAGTTTTCTTTTGGTGTAGAGTTGCCTTGGAAAGATCTGACGTTCCTTTCCCTCCATATGCCATAAACTGCCACTCCCAGACAGATTGTGGGAACGGCATGTTCAATAATCTTTCTTTTCCAGTGATGTGCCATCCAAAGGACTGTAGTATTCCAGTCAGTGTTGTTCCAAGACAGCCCATATCTTTGCATAAGTTCCTGCCAGATAAAAGAAGCATAAGGACAAGCAAAAAATAGATGGTTATGAGATTCCATTTGACAATGGCAAAAAACACAAGCAAGAGGTCCACGACTGAAAGTAAAGATTCTATCATGCGTTGCAAGTCTTTCTTGGACAGCAATCCATAATATAACATTCTGTCTAGGCGTGCAACCTGAGAACCAAACCAGTTTATGCCATGGAACCACAGGGGATTCCTCTTTTAAGAATTTCCAAATGTGTGTAAATTTATATTTCCCATCAGGAGATGTGGTCCATAAAACTTTATCAGTCATACCATTTGGCTTATACATCTGAGATAAGAAAATCCGAACTTCATTTAAGCCTATAGAATTTGAAGTAGGCCAATTCCAATCATTATTCCTTATTATTACTTCCACTTTTGCCTTAGCATCAATGGCAGCATCATAAGCAATTCTGGGAGAGTACTTTTCAAAAAGTGGGCCACACAGAAGCCAGTTGTCGAACCAGAGGGAAGTTTGTTGACCGTTACCTATTTTATGGATAAGTAAAGGTCTCACAACTTCCCTAAGTTTTAACAATTTTCTCCAATACCAAGAGCATTGGCCTGGAGCTTTTACTTCCCAAAAACTTTTGGTTTTAATCATATACAAATGCACCCAATTTTTCCAAAGGGATTTATTGTCGGGGTCCAAGAGGCTCCCAATATGTTTTAGATTAAGAATGGTATTTGTGAGGAAAATATCCTTAAATCCCAAACCTCCCTCTTTTTTTGGCTTACAGACTTTAGTCCATGCAATTTTAACACCATGTCTCGTCTCTGTAGTACCAGCCCACAGGAACCTCCTAATTGCTTGATCCACCTGTTTAAGTACACTCTTGGGAAGAATAAACATTCCCGACCAATATTGTTGTATCCCTGAAAGCACAGAATGGATAAGTTGAGCCCTGCCAGCATAAGACAAAAACTTAGATTTCCATGAGTTGATTCTAGAGCAGATTTTATTAACAAGATCTTCACAGTGAACTTTTTTCAACTTAGTGGTAATTAGAGGAACTCCAAGATACCTCATAGGAAAGGTCCCTTTAGAGAATTGGAGTTCAGACAGGTCATAAAACTGGTTTAAGGTATTTCTGATGACCTTAGCAGATTCAACATCACCATGAAGTAGAATAAGAAGATCATCAGCAAAACAAAGGTGAGATATTTTTAATTTATCGCATCTCCAGTGAAATGTAAAAGGATCGTTTTGAATATTTTGGTGAAGTAATTGACTCAAAGCCTCCATGACTAGGACAAATAGATATGGGGATATGGGATCTCCTTGTCTAAGGCCCTTGGCTCCATCAAAATAACCTATAGATTCACACCATTAAAGTTAATAGAGTACCTAGGGGTAGTAACACAAGCCCTAATCCATTATTTTAATTTCGGAGGCAATCGAAAACTATCCAATAAATCGAGTAGGAAAGTCCAATTAACACTATCATATGCTTTCATAAGGTCAACCTTAGCAGCAACTCTAGGTTTCCCTCCCAGTTTGTGGTAGTCTCTAAGCAAATCTTGGGCCAATAACACATTATCACTAATTTTCCTACCCTTAACGAAAGCAGACTGAGCCTGGTCAGTAATAATAGGAAGAATAATCTGAAGTCTATTAGCAATAATTTTAGAAATACACTTATACACAATATTACAGCAGGAGATGGGCCTAAAATCTCCCATTTTAGAGGGATTTTGAACTTTTGGGATCAGGGCTATATTAGTAGTGTTAGATTCTTTCAGCAATTCCCCGGTTTGAAAAAATTCTTGTATGGCTTCAGTAACCAAGGGCCCCACAGTAGACCATGACTTTTTAAAGAAATAAGCATTATACCCATCTGGTCCAGGAGCTTTGTTCTCATGCATACTAAAGAAAGTCTCTTTAATATCATCTATACTAGGAATTCTATCCAATTCCTCCATAAGATCCACAGGGATTCTTTTAGTTATGACTCTTCTCAAGGACTCACTTCCGGGATAATGATTTTGAGAACTGGTGCCAAGGAGAGCAGTAAAATGCCTGATAGCTTCAGTTTTTGCATCCTCAATATTATTAGTAAATGTTCCATCCAGTTTTTCAAGTTTAAAGATTCTTTTCCTATTTCTTCTATTTTGAATGTGTTGAAAGAAATAACGAGAATTCTTATCCCCAACCTCCAGCCATTGTACCCTAGATTTTTGCTTTAAGGTCTCTTCTTCAATCCAAATAGCTTTTAAAAATTCTTGCATGCATTGTTTCTGTTTGGAGGGAGGGATTTTGAGGATCACTAAGAAGGTCAGATTGTACAATCCTAATAGCCTCTCTAGCTTTATCAGCAAACACCTTTTCCTTGCCCACAAAACTTTTATAAAGAATTTTCAAGTCTTGTTTTAGAAACCTTAGTTTGTGACAAACTTGCTATTGAGCTGTACCGCTAATAGTATTAGCCCAAACATTATCCACTGTAGCATGGTACGTGTCAATTTGAGTCCAATAGTTAAAAAATTTTAATGGCTTCCCTTTTCTCCTACCAGTCTTATCAAGATAAAGAATCAGAGATGAATGGTCTGAAATATCTGGTTTTTGAAATTGGACATAGGACTCAATAAAATTAGTCAACCAAGACTGGTTCACGAGAGCTCTATCCAACTTCCGTTGGGTGTAGTCTGGTCTACCATACCTACGGTTACTCCATGTAAAAAATTCTCCCAAATATCTTAAATCAGTAAGACATAAAGTAGATAGCATTTCATTCTTAGGTTGAATTGAAACTGGGAGAGGAGCTCCAGGACAGATATCAAAAGGTTCAGATTGATGATCCCTCCAACTATGAGCTCCTCTACTGTTTCCCTTAACTCCTCTGCTGCCATTAGGTCTGTAAGGGGTCCTGCCAGCTTGGGTTGATCCCCTTCGTAGGGAAGCACTATTAGAAGGAGATTCATGGGTCTCTCTCTGCCTTTCACTCATTTCAGCAAGTAAGGTTCAAAGTTGTGTATTTTCATCCACCAGCTTGGAATTAATCCTAAGAGAGGCTTCATAACCCACCTTGAATGGATGATCCAGTGGCACATCTTCTTCATCTTCCTCACTCTCTAAACTTGGATCAATGTTAGTGTTAGCCTTACCATTAGCACTTTCAGTAGCTACTATAGATTCAACCCCTTTCAAAGCAATCTCAATAGCATTGAGGGATATTGAATCTGGAGTAGCATTTAGAGTCTCAGTAGCTTGTGTAGTAAGAATCTGTGAGGCCAGACCCTCTTTGACATTGGAAGCTGGAGCAGTATGTTGGACTTGATTTGCATACATCATGGATGAATTAGCAGAAAACTCAGGACCCTCAGAACAATAAGGAAGCATAGCATTAACATCAGTAGATGGATGAGAAGATTCATTGATTGCTATAGAATTGAGATGATTTGCAGTAGTAATAACTCTAATAGCTTTATGTTTTTCCATAGAAATGAGATGAATCAGAATTCTAGAGAGAAGGTGGACTTTCTCTCTCTAGACATATCTTGGCCGACGGTTTTTCCTCCCGAATAGAATAGACCTACTGAGGACTAGATCCTGGTTCCTGAGTGATCTCCTTTCCCAATGTAGCAAAGGTGGAAATATGTTGATCATTGCAACTCTCTGGAACAGCAGGTGTAGACTGTGTTATCATTGCTCTAGCAAGAAGGTCCTCAGATGGTGGAGCATGAACGACCCTAGGATTAGTAGTATCAATATTCACTTCAATCTCTTCAATCCCCATATCCTGTCCCTTGCTAAGTATAAGAGCACAAGGGTTTGAGGTCATAATGTCTTCCTGTTGTTGAACTATAGTAGATTGTTCCGTTAACCTATTAATGGACTGATCTTCAAGGGGGCAAGCACTCAAACTTTGAGGGCACATAGCTCCTTGAATATCATTGGGTTCAATCTGTCTTTCCTCAGTTCTCTCTGATTCCTCAACTATATCTTGACATGATAAAGCAGAGAATATGTTAGACACTACTAAGGTGTTGGGAGGTAAAAGACCTGAGCCTTCTGATGATGGGGAAGTAGTCAGATTAGAGGCAGAGGCAATCATAGTCGGGTCCAACATAATCTTAGGCTCCACCTTCAACATCTCTCCCCCCTCGGAAGGTGGTTTAACCAGAATTGGATCTTCACTGTAGACAATTTTTCCTTTCCCCTTGATTTTCCAGTCACCATCATCATCCTTCTGGGTACTAGGGGCATGGGGTTTTGAAATGGGAGGTTTGTGAAGGACTTGGTTCTGGTAGCAATTGTGACCAAATCTCTTGCATTTAGGGCACCTAATAGGTGTCCATTGATATTCAACCTCAATAGTTATTTTCTCTGTTTTAGCTCCTTCCACCACAATATCAAAACCTTTCAGCAACTCACTTTCCGCATAAACTTCGATACATATTCTAGCATAGGATATTCTTCTACAAGTGGCAGTCATTCTATCAACATGCAATGGTTTACCTATAGCACTGGCTATATGGCTCAATCCTTCTGGGGTTCAGAATTCCAAGGGGATATTATAAAGGTGAACCCAGACTGGTACCGAGGTTGGGGCTTCCTTATCCAGAGTAAGACTAGGTTGCCAATTTTTCAACAAGATAGGCTGGCCAGCAACATGCCAAGGCCCCCCTTCCAGAACATTAATACTTTCTTCCTTGGAATTAAATTTGAAGAAGAAATAACCCGAATCAGTTGCAAGCATGTCAAACATTCCTTTCTTAAACCACATTCTGGTTGTAGCATTCTTGACCAAGGAGTAGGGAAGTTTCTTTCCAATGAAGGATCCCACTAGAGTATTGTCCCAATTTTGAATGCCAATCCTAGGTAAATCACTCGGTAAGGTTAAAACTTTGCTATCAGCACCAAATTTAGGTTTAATGTAATTAATCTTAAACTGAGGTTGGGCATTACCTTTAACAAGAGAAGCCCATTTGGGATTTGTAGCAGTAACAGTACGTGTATAGGGGTTATCAGCATTTGTAGGTTCAACCGCATGTGTAGGCATGTTGTCTTGAGCTGACTCTTCAAGAGGATGAACTATATTCGAAAGTTTCCCCAAGGAACCATTTGGTAAAGGAGGGAAGTCATCCTTAGACATTGTGCCTAAAAATTCGAGAGAGTGGGTGGCGCCCATGTGAAGTGTATCAGCTTTATTGGGGGAACCAACCAAGTTGATAGTGGGGGGAAATGCGCCTAACATTGTGGCTGAGGTGGCACAAACAGTAGGAATAGTGGTAGTCTCGGTTCCAATATGACCGGTTGAAAAGGGAGGATAAGTTTGATCCCCTAAGTGCACTTCTGTAATATTATTAGAGGGTGGAAAATTGGTCAACTTTAGTGAGCTAGTGGGGGACACATTTCTAGGATTCAAGGGAAAAAGAGATGTGCCCATGTGACCTCCCTGCGCAGCACCTTGAAGTGCGGAGCTAAGGGCAATCGTATAGGCTGTATCTGCTTTGTCAGTGCGGTTGGAATTATAGCTTTGCCCATGTTCTCTATCCTTTAGTGTGACTACATCATTAATAGCACATGCCTCTACTATTGAGAGCTTGCGTGAGGAAACAGGACTCCCTGCGCGTGACACAGCAAATGGAGGAGCAATATGACCGTTAGGCTCAATTTTGGACGAGATATGGGCCTCAATTCCAGAACTTGCGGGTAAGATTAGCAATCCCACGCGCCCATGCTCATTAACAGTTGTGGGTAGAGGGGTTTGGATCCCTCCAATGTTATCGTTTGTTTTAACGGTAGTAGTCCTCATCACAAACTCTTTGGAACACGTGCTGGGCACAATGTCTGGATCAACAGGAGGGTTTGAAAAATTTATGGGAGTTGAGTGTGGAACACAAACTCCACCATAACTTTCGGACAAACTGTTGTTCTTATCAGACGAAACAGCAGGACCCTCCACCATTCCAGAATTTGGTAGGGGAGCTCTAGGACATAAATCGAAAGGATCAAACTGGGTTTCCCTCCAGTTCCTCCCTCCTGTATTCCCATATCCTTGTTTGCTTGAACTAGTTACTTGTTGAGATTTAATCCTCTCCATTTCAGCCACCAGTTTCTAATATGAACTTGAGCAGCATCAAGATCCTTTCTAAGAATATCATTGGATGTTATGGAGCCAGTGGTACCCAATTTTTCTTGACACTGAATTTCTTGAATGCCATCATCATTAATTGAATAAACTTCAGTTTGGGAGGGATTAGAGATGATGAAACCACCTGACATCTTATCCTTACTAGTAGCTTTGGTCTTCCTCTTGAGAATCTCGTTAGATCTTGAACAGATTCAAAAAGATTACCTTTCATAGGTATACACCATCTTCATAATCAGATCCACTAGACTCAATCTCCTTCAAAGTACTCACAGTAACCTTGATGGGGTCTGAGTCTTGCGCATCTTCCTTCATTGATGAAGGCTCCTTGAAAATCATAATACCATCACTCTTAGTGGAAAACATAGCATTATCTTCAGTTGTTACAAATTGACTTGGATTGCTTGCTTTCGAAATATCAACAATTAGATCCCTGTGAGCCTTGAATCTTTCCATAGATCAGAGAGAGAGGGAGAGGGAGAAAGAGAGATAGAGAGAGATGAGAGGAAGGGAAGGAGGGAGAAAGAGGAAGGGATAGCTGAAGGGAAGCTACCCAAAATCTAGTGAGAAGGGGGAGTTTCTCTCTCTAACCATATTGATCTTGACACTGTTGGAAAGAAGTATTGTCATTGTTAATAACAGTGACAAACATGGTTTTCAAAAAATTTCAAACCATATCACTTTTAAAAATTGGCTAACTATGATCACACTTATAAAATTTGGAGGTGGGCATTTGGGCTCCATTATTTTGCCCTAGCTCGAAAAAAGTTCCCAAATCTTGAGAGAGTGATGAGACTCAATCACCACTGCTGCCTCCTATTGCCCTCTCCACTTCCATAACCACCTTCATCGCCTCTCTCTCCCTACCACCACCTTTGTCCAAAGGTCCCCTCACCCTCTCTGCCATGACCTCCTCTCTCACGACCCCTCCTCCGCCACCTCTATATGCCTTGGCTGTTAAGGTATATAGCAAGAAACTCAATCGCCCCCCCCCCCTCTCTCTCTCTCTCTCTCTCTCTCTCTCTCTCTCTCTCTCTTACTCTCTCTCACACACACACACATTAGAGTCTTGGATCTCTAATCTCCTATCTCTTCTAGTTTTCCGATATCTGGTTGTCGGTGATGTAGTACGGATATTATATATATATACATTAGTAAAATCATATTTGTAAAGTCTTTTTTTTTGGTTCTTTTGGAAAAAAACTAAGTTGAAAATTATACGTAGAAGTGAAATTGCTTTAACCTTGTGTGAGCGATTGAATCCTAAGTATCAAAATTTGAACGGTGGTTCTATAGTTAATTCTCATGCACATAATTTTCTTTGGTGTGGTACCTTCTTATGGTATGACAACTGGAACCCCTTAGGCCCCCTCTTGGATATTTTTGGTCCTAGAGTCAACTATGATGCAACCATTCCCTTGAATGCGAAAGCTAAGGATATCATCTTGGATAGGGAATGGCAGTGATCTCTCACTAACATTTAGAACACATGGAAATCCGGAATCACATGCTTGAAATTCTACCCCCCAATATGATAATACTGATTTAGCCTTGTGGGTTCCGTCTCTGAATGGGAAATTTAACACTACTCATACCTAGGACCACCTTTGAGTCGTTCACTTTAAGATTCCTTGGCATCGTCTTATTTGGTTCCCAGGGAATAAATGTAGGCATACGTTTATTTCATGGTTACCTATTCTTAACAGATTATCTACTCATGACAATATCTTCCAGTTCACTCCGGGACCCTTAGGTTGTGCTTTGTGCCATCAAGGTATGGAAACTCATGATCACTTTTTTTGGTTTCTCATTCTCTTCTTTTATTTGGTAGGCAATACTGCAACGGTTGGAGATTACTACCCAAGCTTCTACTTGGGACTCTGTTGTGGAATGGGCAGCTATAACTTGGAAAAAGAAAACTCCAAACCACATCATTCCTAAAATGTGCCTTGGAGTGGTGGTCTATAGCATCTGGAAAGAAAGTAATGCTTGAATTTTCAAATCGGGAGTCAAACAAAAGGAAAAGCTCCTTCAAGAAATCTACTTCCCAGTCTCTACTCAGATCCAAATCAAGTGGAGAAATCTACATTCAAGAAATCTAGATGGACGTAGTTTGTTTTTTTTAGCCATGATTTTAAATCTTTCGCTTTTGGAGGCATTGCTTCTCTGGCTTCTCTGAGAGGATTTTGAACTTTTCTATTCTTCTTTTGGGTTTCCCTCTCTATTCTATGATTTTCAGTCTTCTTTTGCTTATATGGTTTTTCTTCGTGGTTGCTTGCTTTAGAAGATTCTCTTCCTCTGTTGCATCATCTGGATGCTTTTGATTGTGCTTATTGTATATCCTGGGGTATGCCCCTTGTATTTTGTACAGTGTTGTTTGGCTTTTTCTTTTTTTTTTTCCACCATTTTTTTTAAAAAAGGGAACTTTTAGACACGTGATTAATGAACCTCCATTTAAGTTTTGGATAGATTTTTTAGGTATTTCATTCATTTTTATATTTTTCATTCAATGTTTGGGTGTAAACATAACAACTTGAGGATTAAACTTTAGTTTAAAAAAAGAAACAATTTGTTGCTTCCAAAATGTAACCACATCTACGATGTAAGCATTTTGTATTTTGAAAATTTAATGACTGCATTTTGGTTTTGTGAAGACCCATTTGCTAATTTTAAGCTTCTGGGGTAGGGATTTGAATTTAATGGAAACAAGTTTTTTTTGGGTTTCTAATCGTATTTCCTATGAGGTGTCAAATGTCAATAGCTCTGTGTCTACACTTTTGAGGTCTTTCAAAGTTTTTTTTTTTTTGAAAAGTGGTATATCAATTTGCTTTGGTATGATATTTAGCATCTACAAATGCTCACTGAAGATGCCATTTTGACAATGAATTTTAGCATCGGTACATGTTGAGTAAAAGCTTTTCGTTGAAGAAATCAGTCCATGTCTTTTGCTGACTTGACTTTTTTTTTTACAATTGTTTGGATGGATTATGTGAGTTTGTTCATTGAAGAAATCAAACCCCCTCCTTTTTAGTTTACTTTCTGAAAATTTTTGCTTGTTTTTAGATTTGTTTCTGAAATAGTTTACAAATTATTAATTGCAATCTTTTCTAATGAAGCTACTGGATTGGAGGTGCTGAACTAATTAGTCCTGGGCTGAGGTATGCAAAGAGGTAAACAATGTAAGAATTGTAATTTATGTTGTGTCAATGTTTAGTAAAAGCTCTAGATTGATATGAAGATTATGTAAGAATTGAAAAAATAAGGGAAAACAAATCTTGTTGACCAAAAAAGAAGTGGTGGAGTTTGTTTCCCTTACCCCGTAAAAAAATCGTGGAGTTTTTTTACTGTAAAAAACAGTGGAGAGATTGGGAGATGTGTTTGAGAGTGAAGATGAACTTTTGACTATTTGATAATTTTGAAGTGGTTTGGTATATTTTTGTGGGTAATTTTTCTCAAAGTAAGTTCCGTGCCCCCGAGGCACGTGTTATTATTAGGCAATTACATATGGAAGTTCTACTTATACAAAAGAAATTGATTTGGAGATAGATTAATCATCTGTTAAATGGTCACTTTTCACTTCTTGCAGAAAGTAAATTTCAGTGTTCAATGGAAGTTGGCAATTTAGGTGTCTCATTGTTCACCTTGCCTTCCATTTTTTTTGTTTTTGAATTTTTTTTGTGAATCCGAGATTTCAATAAGTTTACTTTAAAAGCAATGTCTCACTGTTTTTTTTTTGGGAGCTCTAACAATTTGAGGTTTAAGGCTTTGATAGACCTCATCAGTCTCGAAGGAAACTTTTACTAGTTTGGATACAACATTGATTGGAGAAAAAACAAAGGAAAATAATAATTTACTTGCAAAGAAATTGAATAATTTGCATTTCTCCCTTTTTGGTCCCGATTTCAACTTTTGACTTTTGTATTTGCAGTTAAGAGTTATGTTATCTGGACTCTCCTACTACCCCCAAGTACCCAATCCCCGTGTTTGACCCCTGTACCCAATTCAGACACTTGGATCCTCCACTGGTGTTGTTGAAAAGGTAACAAGAAGCTCAAAATTGTGAGCAAAGAGGTTTCTAAATATTGATATTAAGAAACATATTATGTTTATACGTTCAGAAGGTGTCCGTATACGCGTATCCAACATTTACACACATGTCCTCAGATCCTAAGATTTAGATTTAGATTTAGATTTAGAGGAGGGTTCGACACCTAGATACACACCCGCACCTGACACACATACCCTTAAGTTTTATAACTACTGGACTAAAATGAGTACCTTTTCTGATATTGTTACGAATGCTTGGGATTATAGAATTGATGGGACTGCCCAATATCAAGTCCGTCATAAACTTAGACACCTTAAACAAGAACTGAAAAAATTGGGAAAGAAATCTATAGGCCAAGAAAAGGTTAATGCTGATAAAGCTAGAGAAGCTCTAAAATCTATTCAATCTGCTGTTCTTGTTGACCCAAATGATACTTCCCTAATTGAGGAGCAAAATCTCTGTTTAAAAAATTTTCATGAAGCTATTTGGATTGAAGAAGAAACTCTTAAGCATAAATCTTGATTACAATGGTTAGACGTGGGTGATAAAAACTCGAGATACTTTCATCTTTCCATTAAAGAAAGAAGAAATTTTAAAAGAATTATTGCTCTTGAAAAACCAGATGGTAGTTTCACTACCAACTGTGATGAGGCTAAAGAAGAAGCTATCAGATATTTTACCTCTTTACTTGGAACTCCATCTAATCACAATTACCCTGGAAAAGATGCTTTAAGGTCCTTTGTCCACAAAAGAATTCCTCCTGAGTTAATGGCAGATCTGGATAGGATTCCTTCTAATGATGAGATTAAAAAGGCTTTTTTAACTTGCATAGTAATAAGGCACCGGGTCCTGATGGTTATAATGCTTTCTTCTTTAAAGATTCTTGGGCCATTGTGGGCACTTCTATAATAGATGCTGTAAAAGAATTTTTCCTGAATGGGGAGCTGTTGCGTGAATCAAATACTACCCTTATTGCTTTGATCCCTAAGGTCCCTAATCCATCCAAAATGGGTGACTTTAGACCTATCTCCTGTTGCAATACCATTTATTTATTGCAAGTAGACTTCAAATGATCCTCCCAAATTTTATAGATCAAGCTCAGTCTGCTTTTATTAAAGGTAGGAAGATTAGTGATAATGTTCTTCTTGCCCAAGACCTTATGAGAGATTATCATAAATAGAAGGGTAAGCCTAGAGTATCAGCTAAGGTGGATATTATGAAGGCTTATGATAGTGTTAGTTGGGATTTTCTCATTGATTTACTTGAAGTGCTTGAGTTCCCTCCTAACCTAAAGAAATGGATTCTAGCTTGTGTCACTACTCCTAGATATTCTATTAACTTTAATGGCGAATCTGTGGGATACTTTGATGGTGCTAAAGGCTTAAGACAAGGTGATCCTATTTCTCCCTACTTATTTGTTATCATTATGGACACCCTGAGCCAACTTTTACAGCATAATATTCTTAGTGAGCCTTTTACTTACCATTGGAAATGTGATAAATTGAAAATCTCACACCTCTGCTTTGCTGATGATCTTCTGATTCTCTTCAATGGGGATGTAAACTCTGCCAAACTGGTCAGACTAACTCTAAACCAATTCTTTTACTTTACTGGTTTATAAGCTAACAATGCTAAAAGCTGTCTTTTTTTCTCAAATGTCGAGGGTGATATGATTGATGATATTGTTAATATTCTTCACTTTGAGAAAGGTATTCTCCCCATTAGATATCTTGGAGTCCCTCTAATTTCTTCAAAACTAAAGAAACAAGATTGTGAGGGTTTGGTCAATAAAATATGTGCTAGAGTTAACTCTTGGAAATCTAAATTTTTATCTTATGCAGGGAGGGCCCAACTCATTAGCTCGGTCTTGACAGGGATTCAAATCTACTGGTCAGGAATGTTTGTATTTCCTAAAGGAGTTCTAAAGCAAGTTTCCCAATCAATGGCTAGATTTCTTTGGTCTGGCAAGACAGATAAAATTTCGGGAGCTAAAGTAGCCTGGGATAAAGTTTGTAGACCAAAAAAGGAAGGGGGTTTGGGTTTTAAAGATGTCTTTTTGGTCAATACTATTTTGAATCTGAGACATATTGGGAATCTATTGGACCCGACCAATATATCCCCCTGGAACAAGTGGATCCACAAGTACATGCTAAAAGATAAGAACCTTTGGCAAGCCAAAATTCCTTCCCAATGCTCATGGTATTGGAGGAAGTTATTAAAACTTAGAGAAATAGCCAAACCATTACTAATTCATTGCATTGGTAATGGTAACCATACTTCTCTCTGGTTTGATAATTGGCTTCCCTTGGGTCCTTTGTTGGATAAATACTCTGATAGAATTGTTTATGACTCTGTAATTAATGTTAATGCTAAAGTTAGCAGCATCATTAGGGGTTTGGACTGGAATTGGCCTGGCTCCAATTCCATTGAAATTAATGAAGTTAGAAATGTTTTGTCAAATTTCCATAAACCTAAAAGTTGTATCGATATTGTGAAATGGACTATAACCCCTAATGGTGCATTTAACACTTTTCTTATTTGGGACCATTTGAGGATACATCATCCTGTGGTGCCATGGTATAATACTGTGTGGTTCTCTGGGTGTATTCCCAGACAAAGCGTAGTTCTTTGGTTAGCTGCCCAAAATCGACTTTCTACACATGATAGAATCTCTAATTTTACTCCTGGACCATTAGCTTGCATGTTTTGTCATGAGCATATGGAAACACATGATCACTTATTTTTTGCCTGCTCTTTTTCATCTTTTGTGTGGCAGGGACTGATGAATAGATGTGGATTGCACTGGCAAGGTCAAAACTAGATTGACACTCTGGATTCTATGACTCAAAGGCTAAATGGCAATTCAAGCCAACATGTGATACCTAAAATATGTCTTGGAGTGGCAGTCTATGGAATATGGAAGGAGAGAAACTATAGGTCATTCAGGAACACCTCCAAATCAGGGTGAAATGGAGTAACCATTCAAATTTTGATAGGATTATTTGTGGTCCTAACAGTCCGTGGGGTTTTTTTTCTGCGTATTATTTTTCGGAAAATGGTAAATATATTCCAAAAAGGATGTACAAAAAGTACAAGGGGCATACCCTAGGATAAATAATAAGCTCAAATCATGAGGACATGAAGCAAAGCTAACAACCAAAGGACAAAAATGGGTGGCTCCTGAAACAACAAATCAAAAAAAGCAGGAGACACTCAAACAACACATTAGGGCATGAAACCCCAATAGCAAACAAGTCTCTCAAACCACAAAATTGAGTATCAATTAGACCCAATTACATAGAATCCTATCTATATTAGGTTGAAGTTTCCATTTCACCCTGATTTGTGCATTGATTTGGGTTTGCATTGATTTGTGCATTTCACCCTGCGTATTATGCTGTTAGCTTTTTCTCTTTAGGTTTGCCTTGGATGGTTGGTTTGCCTTCAAGATGCAAGTTGTATGCCTTTGAATTTTCTTGTTGGTTTTTCCTGTAAGGCAGGCCCATGTTTTTTTTTGAGGTCAAGTTGCTAGATTAGCTTCATGTCCTCATGTTTTGAGCTCATTGTATTATCCTGGGGTATGCCCCTTGTACAGTTTGTACATCCCTCTTTTTGGAATATATTTACCATTTTTCGAAAAAAAACATAGGTTAAGAGTGAACATACTTTTATTTTTACACTTTGATGAATTGGGTAGTCCGATGCTTAGTTATGTACCTGTACCCGCACCCATACCCAAGTCCATGTAAAAATCATACTGGTAATCAATGACATGCATTTTGATTTTGGTAAAGTTTTATGTGTTTTAATAAACTATCTAGGATTGTGATCTTGAACAAACATTTTTCTATTTTATTGGTCTTTTAATAAGACCATAGTATTTGTAACAAAATTTTAGATAATCGTTATTTAAGAATTCGGTCATTAGACTCTTAAAGCTAGAAAGAGAGAGTAACAATTAGAAAAATGAGGTAAGTGGTACATACTCAAATCTTAGTTTTTTGAATCTGATTTCTGCTGTGTTTTATTGATTCGATCATATAGCCACACATCTCTCTCTCTCTCTCTCTCTCTCTCTCTCTCTCTCTCTCTCTTTGAATCTGATTTCTATTGTGTTTTATTGATTCGATCATATAGCTATACATCTCTCTCTCTCTCTCTCTCTCTCTCTCTCTCTCTCTCTCTCTCTCTCTCTAGCTCTGGCCTCGGATCCTCCCTTCAAGCCCCCTTCATCCCTGGTTGCCTTCTTCTCCACGTATATCCCCTGATTTTGTAATTGATTTCATGAAAGCCCGGATTGTTTCTTGGGTTTTTTTCTGAAATTTTTTTTTTGGTTTCTGAACAACTCATACTCTATGTTTCTCTCTCTCTATCTCCCTCTCTCTCTCTCAGCCTCTCTGATGGGCACCATGGTGGACCGAGTCTCAAAGATGATCCCTTGCAAGTTCCAGATTGGCCAATCACAAGATCAAGAGCTGAGAAGATAATGGAAGCAATGCAAGTATTCGTGCAATACACTTGGACTAAATTTGCAAATGTTTTAAGCAAGACCTCAACATTGAAGATTGAAGATAGGTTTAGAAGAAGAGGAACTAGCTTTAATCCATATGATATAAGCTACTTAGGCTTATGGGCCTATTTTATTTATGTTCTTTAGTTTTGGGCGTGTGGGCCTATTTTATTCAATAAGTGGACATCTATTTAATTTAAGTGTAAACTGTTTTTAGGCTTGAGTATCTCCAGCCCATGTCTTTTATTTTTACTGAAGGCCTTTTGGGCCCTAGGGTTTCTTAGAGAGTATAAAACACTCTTGTAGTAGTTTTTTTAATCATTATATTATGTGAATGAAGATTATCTTCCTAGAGAACAATTTAGTTTTCTCTACTTGTTCTTGATTGAATAATCTGAACTTATCAAAGGCAAAAACCTTTGCGGCGTTCTCATTACATCTAGGTTCTTGGAACAAGATTTCAATGGGTCGAGATTATTGTTGAATTGATTATTGGCTTTCTTGGGTGGAATGCAATCTAATCATGGGTTCAACGAATCTCAATTCCATGGGTTCACATCATTTGGTATTAGAACTTAGGCTCCAAATCAGGTCTGATTTATTCATTTCATTTTGTGTTATGTTATTTTCGTGTTCTTGTTTCATCTCGTGTTTCTATTCAATTCGTGTTCTGTTCTTTTCGTATTTTTGTTTTAGTTCGTGTTCTAGGGTTTCCTAATATGATCTATGAATTCTTCTTCATTATCGTTTTAAAAAAATATAATCAAATCAGAACTTCTTTTTTAGAAATTGCGAATCATTGTTGCTAAGTTGTGATAGAATCTGTCACAAAAAAAAGGGAAGAGAAGAGATCGGGTCCAGGAGAAAAAAAATACCAAAACTTGTCTTAAAATTTTTTGTTCGTTTTACATTGTTCATGGTCTAAGGAGTCCGAAATTGACCTTACTCCATAGTGTGAAAATTTTTCCGAAATTTTTTTGGTATTTATGCCGTTCGAAACCTAGTCTTCTGTGATCATTGTGCTTTTGTGTCTGAAATCTGAATTCCGTAGGATAAATCTTCTTTGGGTCATACTACTTGTGATTTCAAGTTCTCTCACAATCGAAAAAAAAATCGTGATTTTTCTTTTACTCCTCTCAAAATCTGATTTTTGTTTCCTAATTGCTCTTGTCCTCGTCATATAATTCCTTGAGACCCGTGTCCTTTATTTCCTAGTTCCTTGAATCTAATGCTGGCTGGAATAAAACAAAGTTGTATTTGTTTAGTTTATTTAGTTCTTGAAAGAACTTGAAAGGGAAAACGATTGAGGTAAAAGGCAAGGAATTTCGGGAAAAAAGCTAACTACAGTGGAGTACGAGTGGAGTGACAATTTTTTAGTATAAACACGTAAGAGAGTGTGTGAGGTTGTACTGCTAACATTCTTGTTTTGCAACGCATTAAAATGTCTCATAGGGTTGACTCAACACCTAAGGGAGAGGCATATAACACGGCCTTTTATGTTGCAGGCTATGTAACGACAGTTTGAACTTTTTTCCGAAAAAAAAACGACAGTTTGAACGGTTTAATTTGGTATTGGGGGAGGTAAGGGATAGGATGGATCTGCAAGGTGGGCGAGATGGGAGGAGACGTGAGCCTAGAGTTGAAAATGAGTATGAGATCGAAGAAGATGATGAGGATGAGGAAGACAGTATCTGATGTTGGAAGGGAAGGAATGGGTAGACCCAGAGGAGGTAGGTGAAGAAGAGGATGTAGGAGGAATCCAAGGGGTCGAGATGGGGTAGATAGGAACCTTGGGAGCATCAAAATGAAAATACCATCTTTTCAAGGGAGGAATGACCCTGAAGTGTATTTAGAGTGGGTTAAGAAAATAGAGCTAATTTTTTATTATCACAATTACTCAGAGGAGAAGAAGGTGAAGCTGGCGGTAATTAAGTTCACTGATTATGCAATTATTTGGTGGGATCAATTGGTGACCAATAGGAGGAGGAATCACAAGAGATCTGTAGAAACATGGGGTGAGTTGAAAACTCTCATGAGGGGGAGATTTATACCTAGCCACTACTATAGAGACCTTTACCAAAAACTACAAAACCTTTCACAAGTGTCCAGAAGTGTGGAGGAATACCATAAGGAGATTGAGGTGGCTATGATTCGGGCCAATGTAGAGGAGGATCGGGAGACCACAATGGCTAGAATTCCAAGTGGTTTGAATATAGCCAATGTAGTTGAGTTGTAGCATTATGTGGAGATAGAAGACATGGTGCACATGGCTATAAAAGTGGAGAGATAGTTAAAGAGAAAGGGGGACAACAAGGTATACTTCAGTTTCTAGCACTCCTTGGAAACCAAAGTTGGATAGAAGTGACCGAGCTGAAGTAAAGGGGAAGACCGACCCACCTAAAGGAAAAGATGAGGGGACTAGCAAGAACAAACTCAAGGCAGATTTTTAACCTCCAAGGAATAGAGACGTTAAATGTTTTAAATGTTTGGATACTGGGCACATAGCATCTCAATGTCCCAACGAGTGGGTGATGGTTATGCTTGACAATGGGAAGGTGATGACTGAGAGTGCGGATGAAAATGATGGCTTGCCAGATGCTAGTGATGATGATGGAGTGGAATACCCCGTAGAAGGTGAGTCTCTTGTTGCCAGACGTGCTCTCAATACGCAAGTTAAGGTAGATGAAATGGAGCAGCAGAGAGAGAACATATTTCATACTAGATGTTATGTAAATAACAAGGTGTGTAGTATGATTTTTTTTTTCAAAAAATGGTAAATAAATTCCAAAAAAGGATGTACAAAAGTACAAGGGGCATACCCCAGGGAAAACAATGAGCTCAAAACATGAGGACAAAGAGCAAAAAAGCAAACAACCTAACCAAACGCTTGCCCAACAAGAGACAGGGACAACATGCAAACAATCACAGATACAATCGAAAATAAAACAACAACCTACAAGGGCCAAGGATCAACCAAAGGCCCCTGAAAACAGAAAACAGGTCAATCACACCACTTACTAAGATATCTATCAATGTTCACTTGATTTTTCCATGCTACCCTGATCTGAGCATTAATTTGGGATATTAACTGCTTCAGAAGAATGCTAGGAGGTTTGAAGTTCTTCTTAAACGTTCTGTTGTTTCTCTCTTTCCATAGGCCATAAACCGCCACTCCAAGGCAAAGCTTGGGAATCACCTAGTGAAATGCTTTCCCTCTAAATCTTTGGTCCATCCATTCCAAGGTAGCATTCCAGCTTTGGCTATGCCAATGGATGTCGCATCTATTCATTAATTCCTGCCACACAAGAAAAGAATAAGGACATTCAAAGAACAAATGATCACAGGTTTCCATATTTGAATGGCAAAACATACAAGCTAAAGGCCCAGGAGTGAAACTAAAGATTCTATCATGTGTAGATAAATGGTTCTGAGCAGCTAGCCATAGCACAAAAATTTGTCTGGGAATACATCCTGATAACCAGACAGAGTTATACCAAGGAACCTCAGTATCATGAACTCTCAAATGATCCCAAGTAAGGAAAGTATTGAACTCACCTTTAGGGGATAAAACCCACTTAACAATATCAATGCTATTATTAGGGGAGTAGAAATTGGACAAAATATTTCTAACTTCATTAAGTTCTAAAGAGTTTGAACCAGGCCAATTCCAATCTGTCCCTCTGATTATACTGTTAACCTTAGCATCAATGTTAATAGCTGCGTCATACACAATTCTTTCAGTAAAATGATCCAGAAGGGGACCCAGTGGGAGCCAGTTATCAAACCAAAGAAAGGTATGATTTCCATTACCAATTTGATGGATTAGTAAGGGCTTTGCAACCTCTCTAAGTTTTAATAACTTTCTCTAGTACCAAGAGCATTGAGAAGGGGCTTTAACCTGCCAGAAATTCTTATGTTTCAACATATACTGGTGGATCCATTTTTTCCATAAGGAATGGTTTGAAGGATCCAAAATTTTACCAATGTGTTTCAAATTGACAATCTTTTAACAAGAACTAAATCTTTAAGGCCTAGACCCCCTTCCCTCTTAGGTCTGCACACTTTGGACCAAGCAACTTTAGCTCCAGTAAATTTATGTCTTACCAGACCAAAGGAATCTAGCCATAATTTGGGACATGTTATTGAGGACACCTTTAGGAAGAATGAACAGTCCTGACCAGTAGAGTTGAATTCCTGTCATGACAGATTTAACCAGTTGGACACCTTTGGGTAGTTGGGATGTCTCTTGTGTTTGGTACATCCCATGTTGCTATGTTTGTTTGCTTGTTGCTTTTCTTTTCAAATGTCTGGTTTAGCTCTCATAGCATGATGATTGCGCTTATTGTAATATCCTAGGGTATGGCCCTTTTTTGGAATCGATTTACCCTTTTTCCGAAAAAAAAAACTCTAGCACACATTTTATTGACCAACCCTTCACAGTCTTGTTTTTTCAATTTTGAAGTAATGAGGGGAACACCAAGATATTTAACAGGAAGGCTACTTTTAACAAATTGGAGCACAGAAAGGATCTCATTACTCAAGTCATCGTCAATATTAGACAAGAAAATACAACTCTTAGAATTGTTAGCTTGCAGACCAGTTAATTGAAAGAATTGATTAAGAGTAAGTCTGATAGTTTTGGCAGACTCCACATCCCCATTAAACAAAATGAGAAGATCGTCGGCAAAGCAGAGGTGTGAAATCTTTAAGGTGTCACATTTCCAATGAAAGGTAAAAGCCTCACTTATAGTGTTATGTTTTAAGAGCTGACTAAGGGTATCCATAACAATAACAAATAAATAAGGAGAAATCGGATCGCCTTGTCTTAACCCTTTAGCACCTTCAAAATAGCCCATAGATTCACCATTAAAATTAATAGAATATCTCGGGGTAGTGATGCAAGCAATAATCCATTTCTTGATATTCGGAGGGAAACTAAGAATATCAAGCAAGTCAATGATAAATTCCCAACTAACACTGTCATATGCCTTCATAAGATCAACCTTTTTTTTCCCATAAGATCAACCTTAGCAGCAACTCTTGGTTTACCCGTTTGTTTATGGTAATCTCTAAGCAAATATTGAGCAAGGAGAACATTATCACTAATGTTCCTGCCTTTAACAAACGCTGACTGAGCCTGGTCAATCAGGTTAGGAAGTACACGTTGAAGTCTACTTGCAATAATTTTAGAAATGCATTTATAGACGGTGTTACAACAGGAAATAGGACGAAAGTCACCCATCTTGGAAGGGTTGGGAACCTTGGGGATCAAAGCAATAAGGGTAGTGTCAGCCTCTCTAAGCAGATCACCATTTAGAAAAAATTCTTTAACAGCCTCAGTAACTAAGGGGCCAATGGTTGCCCAAGAATCCTTAAAGAAAAAGGCATTGTACCCATCTGGGCCCGGGGCTTTATTGCTATGTAAGCTGAAAAAGGTCTTTTTAATATCCTCTTCCGAAGGAATCCTATCCAATTTATCCTTTAACTCTTCAGGTATTCTCTTATGAATAAATGAGTTCAAAAACTCTTTCCCAAGATAACTATGGTTTGAGGGAGTACCAAGTAAATTATGGAAATATCTAAGAGAAGCCCTTTAGCTTCATCACAACTGGTAGTAAAATTGCCATCCGGTTTTTGAAGGGAAATAATCCTTTTAAAATTCCTTCTTTCTTTTATGGACATGTGAAAGTATTTGGAGTTTTTGTCTCCCACTTCAAGCCATTGTAATCTAGATTTTTGTTTGAGAATTTCTTCTTCAACCCAAATGGCTTCGTGGTATCTGTCCAAGCAAGGATTAAGTTGTTCAATAAGAACAAGATTACAAGGGTCAGAGAGTAAAGAAGATTGCAGAGTTTTAAGGGCCTCCCTAGCCTTATCAGCATTGACTTTTTCTTGACCTATGTGCTTTTTACCAAGTTTTTTCAACTCTTGTTTAAGGTTTCTAAGTTTATGGCAGATTTGAAAATGAGCACTGCCCTCAACTCTATGGTTCCAAGCACTGGTAACAATCTCAGAATAATGATCCAATTTAGACCAATAATTGTAAAATTTAAAGGCCCTACCCTTTCTTCTATGAATTTTATCAATATGAACTAAGATAGGGGAATGATCAGAAATACCTGGGGCCGTAAAATGAGCAAAAGAGTCAGTAAAATGATCAAGCCAATTCTGGTTCACTAGAGCTCTATCCAGTTTTCTTTGGGTGAAGTCTGATTATAGATGGGGGAAGTTGTACCAATGTAGCTAGTACCACCCTAGTTGAAAAGTTAAGCTTACCTTTACAAAAGCATCCTAGGCCCTACAAGTTACAGTGGTTGAATGATTGTGGGGAGGTAAAGGTCAATAAGCAGGTTTTGGTGACTTTTACCATCGGGAGATATAGTGATGAGGTGCTTTGTGATGTAGTTCCTATGCATGCTGGCCACATTTTGTTGGGAAGGCCATGGTAGTTTGATAGAAGGGTGAACCATGATGGGTTTAAAAATATGTACAGCTTTGTGAAGGATGTAAAAGCAATCAAACTTGCTCCCTTAACCCCTAAACAGGTCTATGAAGACCAAATGAAGTTGAAAAGTGAGATTGAACAAAAGATAAAGAGTGAGGCCATTGGGAGTTTGTTTGTTTGTTTGTTTGTTTGGAAGATGTTTGTTTTTAGCTTCTTTGGGGGCCATTGGGAGTTTGTTTGTTTGTTTTTGTTCTCCTGATACGTGATTCTTTTGTTGGATAGGTTTCTTTCTTGGCGCCTAGCTTTAGTTTGACTCCTATCCTTTGCTGCATTGGCTGGATGCCTTTTTGCGATCATTGTATTTCCTGGGGTATGCCCCTTGTATTTTTTGTATAGTGCAGTTTGGCTTTTCTTTTTTTTATTAATTCACCAATTTCCGAAAAAAGAAAGAAAGAGTGAGGCTGAAAAGAAAAATGAGAGTGAGGGTGAAACTTCAAGAAAAAGAGAGAGTGAAAATAAAAATAGAGAGGTGGCTGAAAATAAAGAAAAGAGAGTGGAGCCACGAGAGAAAAAAGAAAGAGAGTCTGTGGAGAGAAAAGAAAAGACAAAATTGAGTTTTTATGCAAAACAGAGTGAGGTTAAGAGGGCATTTTTTGCAGATCAGCCTATGATTCTTCTTGTTTACAAAGAATCTTATCTTAATCTTCATGAAACTAACCAATCTCTTCCTAGTTTGGCTGTTTCTTTGTTGCAGGAGTTCGAGGAAATATTTCCAGAGGAGATGCCGAGTGGGTTACCGCCCATTAGAGGCATTGAGCATCAAATTGATTTGGTACCTGGAGCTATCATCCCTAACCGACCAGGCTATAGGAGTAATCCGGAGGAGACAAAGGAGCTTCAAAGGCAAGTTAATGATTTGATGAGTAAGGGGTATGTGAGAGAGAGCATGAGTCCATGTGCAATACCAGTGCTTCTAGTGCCAAAGAAGGATGGGACTTGGAGGATGTGCGTTGATTGCAGAGCGGTCAATAATATCACGGTAAAGTATCGTCATCCCATTCCTAGATTAGATGATATGCTTGATGAATTGCGTGGCTCTTGTATTTTCAGTAAAATAGATCTTAAAAGTGGTTACCACCAAATCAGAATGAAAGAGGGAGATGAATGGAAAACTGCTTTTAAGACTAAATATGGACTTGATGAATGGTTGGTTATGCCATTTGGGCTTACAAATGCGCCTAGTACTTTTATGCGATTAATGAATTATGTTTTACGAGCGTTCATAGGCAAGTTTGTGGTCGTGTACTTTGATGATATCCTAGTGTACAGCAAGACCTTAACGGATCATATTGAACATTTGAGATATGTGTTTGAGGTGTTGAAATGTGAAAAGTTGTATGCTAATTTTAAGAAATGCACCTTTTGCATGGAAAAAGTTGTTTTTCTTGGATATGTTGTTAGTACAAAAGGCATTGAGGTGGATGAAGAAAAAGTCAAAGCCATCACGGAGTGGCCAATGCCTAAAGGTATCACTGAGGTAAGAAGCTTTCATGGTCTAGCTAGTTTTTTATAGGCGTTTTGTAAAGGATTTTAGTACCATTGCTGCACCACTCACTGAAATAATAAAAAAAAACTGTTGGATTCCATTGGTGAATTGATCAAGAGAATGCATTTGCTACAATCAAAGATAGGCTTTGTTCTACACCTGTGTTAGCATTACCTGACTTTAACAAAACTTTTGAGATTGAATGTGATGCTTCAGGAATAAGGATTGGAGCCGTTTTGATGCAGGATAGGCAGCCCATAGTCTTCTTCAGTGAAAAACTAAGTGGGGCAACCCTGAATTACCCCACTTATGACAAAGAACTTTATGCTCTTATTCGCGCTCTAGAGACCTGGCAGCATTACCTTTGGCCTAAGGAGTTTTTGATCCACACCGATCATGAATCATTGAAGCATCTTAAGGGACAAGGTAAAATAAATAAGAGACATGGTAGATGGATGGAATACATTGAGACTTTTCCTTATGTCATCCGTTACAATCAAGGTAAGGAAAATACTATTGCTGATGCTTTATCACGAAGGTATGTACTTCTTACTTCTATGAGTGCTAAAATGCTTGGGTTTGAATATGTGAAAGAAATGTATGCCGATGACACTGATTTTTCTGAGGTGTATTTGGCATGTGACAAAGTAGCATTTGGTAAGTTTTTCAAGCATGATGGTTATCTATTTAAGGAAAACAAATTGTGTGTGCCAAATTGTTCAATGCGTGAATTGTTGGTGCGAGAGGCACATGGTGGGGGATTAATGGGACATTTTGGTGTCAGGAAAACCTTAGAAATTTTGCATGAACATTTCTTTTGGCCTAGGATGAGAAGAGATGTCACTCGAATATGTGGTAGGTGCATTACATGTAGAAAGCCAAATCTAAGGTTTTACCACATGGGTTGTATACTCCCTTACCCGTCCCTAGTGAGCCATGGGTAGACATTTCTATGGACTTTGTTTTGGGGCTGCCTAGGACGAAGAGGGGTAGAGATTCTATTTTTGTGGTAGTGGACAGATTTAGTAAAATGGCACATTTCATTCCATGCCACAAAACAGATGATGCCACAAACATAGCTGATTTGTTTTTCAAGGAAATAGTGCGCCTCCATGGTGTACCTAGGAGTATTGTTTCTGATAGGGATGTCAAATTTCTTAGCTACTTTTGGAAGGTTTTGTGGGGAAAATTAGGTACCAAACTTTTATTTTCCACTACTTGTAACCCACAAACTGACGGACAAACTGAAGTAGTCAATAGGACCTTAACTCAACTCCTACGCACTGTCATTCAAAAGAATTTAAAAACCTGGGAGGATTGTTCGCCATTCATAGAGTTTGCATATAATAGGACTATGCACACTACTACTTCTTATTCTCCTTTTGAAATTGTTTATGGTTTTAATCCACTCACTCCTTTAGATTTGATGCCTTTACCTATTGATGACAGGAGTAGTTTGGATGGACACAGGAAGGCTGAATTAGTGAAGTCAATTCATGAGAGGGTACGACTTCAAATTGCACAAAAAAATGAAAAGTTTGCTTACCAAGCCAGCAAAGGGCGTAAGTGTGTTATCTTTGAACCAGGAGATTGGGTCTGGGTTCACATGCGCAAAGAAAGATTCCCTGCCCACAGAAGGTATAAATTGCATCCTCGAGGAGATGGCCCTTTTCAAATCCTTGAGAAAATTAATGATATTGCTTATAAAGTGGATCTTCCAGGTGAGTATAATGTCTCGGCTACTTTCAATGTTTCTGACCTTTCCCCATTTGATGCTGGTGATGATTCGAGGTCGAATCCTTTTGAAGAGAGGGGGAATGATGGGCACCATGATGGACCGAGTCTTAAAGTTGACCCCTTACAAGTTCCAAATGGGCCAATCACAAGATCAAGAGCTAAGAAGATCAAGGAAGCAATGCAAGGATTGGTACAATCCACTTGGGCTGAATTTGCAAATGTTTCAAGCAAGACTTCAACATTCAAGATGGGCTTGGAAGAAGAGAAACCAGCTTTAATCCATGTGATACAAGCCACTTAGGCTATTTTATTTATGTTCGCTGGTTTTGGGCATGTGGGCTTATTTCATTCATTAATTAGACATCTATTTAGCTTTAAGTTTAAGTTATTTTGGGCTTGAGTACCTCCAGCCCATTTCTTTTATTTTTATTGAAGGCCTTTTTGGCCCTAGGGTTATTAGATATAAAACACTCTTGTAGCAGTTTTAACAGCAGATTATGTGAATGAATATTATTTCTTCTCAGAGAATCCAGTTTTCTCTTCTTGTTCTTGATTGAACAATTCGAACTTATCAAAGGCATTCCCTTTGTGACGTTCACACCAAATCTGGGTTCTTGAAACAGGATTTCACCTGGGTCTAGATAATCTTTGTGGCTTGATTATTGGCTTTCCTGGGTTATTTACAATCTGATTGTGGGTTCACGGAATATCAATTCCACGGGTTCATATGAGGTGATAATGATGGCCAGGAGGAGTGCGTGGAGGAAGAATACACTGAGGAGGATTTTGGCTACGCTTGTTAGAGAGAAGACTAGTAGTTGTAATCTTGTAAATGTTTATGGCTATAAGCACTATAGAAGACTTTATCGATCTTTTGTAATAGCTCCTGTAAGGCCCTAGAGCCATAAGACAATGTTGTATCCATGGAGTTGTAATAGGTGAACTAGTATTTTCGTTTCCTTTGTCATAGAGCCGTGAATGTTAAGGTTGGCTTTATCTTATGATTAGTCATGTTTGCTTTTATTATTGATGAGTTATGAACAATGGGTTCTAGAGAGAGAAGGTCTTCCTTCTCTCTAGAAATCTCAAGATGAAAGAGGATTACCCTTGGGTACTCCCTTGTGTGAGAAGTGTTAGTGCCAAAAAAAGGAAAGAGAAGATCCTTCTTTTCCCTAGTAATGTGAGCAAGTTGAATATCACAGCAAAGAGGATTATTAAGATTCCTTATCCTAATGAGTCTCTAGAGGAGGAAGATAAGTTTGTTGAAGGTGAAGTTAGTCCAAGTGCTACTTCCCTAGAAGATGTGGTTGCTTCCAATGTAGCTAGTGCTACTGGTAAGTCCTCGGATGGAGATAGAGACCAAGATGGAGCTTACTTTGCCTCTATTCAAGACTCTTGTGAGATTACAAAACCCTTACTAATCCATCGGATCGGTAATGGTAATCATACCTTTCTTTGGTTTGATAACTGGCTCCCTTTGGGCCCCCTGCTGGATCATTTTACTGATAGAATTGTGTATGATGCTGCTATTAATATTAATGCTAAGGTCAGTAAAATTATCAGAGGAACAGATTGGAACTGGCCTGGGTCAAACTCTTTAGAGCTTAATGAAGTTAGGAATATATTGTCTAATTTCTATTCCCCTAATAATAGCACTGATACTATTAAGTGGATTCTCTCTCCTAAGGGTGAGTTCAACACTTTCCTCATTTGGGATCACTTAAGGGACCATGAAACTATGGTTCCTTGGTATAACTCTGTTTGGTTATCTGGCTGTATTCCCAGACAAATTTTTGTTCTATGGCTTGCTGCTCAAAACCGTTTATCCACACATGATAGAATCTATAATTTCACTCCTGGCCCTTTAGGTTGCTTGTTTTGCCACTCAAATATGGAAACTCATGACCACTTGTTCTTTGATTGTCCTTATTCTTTTCTTGTGTGGCAGGAATTAATGAGAAGATGTGACGTCCATTGGCATAGCCAGAGCTGGAATGCTACCTTGGAATGGATGGATCAAAGATATAGTGGGAAAGCGTTTCAACAGATGATTCCCAAGATTTGCCTTGGTGTGGCTGTTTATGGGTTATGGAAAGAGAGAAACAACAGAACGTTTAAGAAGATCTTCAACCCTCCAAGCATTCTTCTGAAGCAGTTAATATCCCAAATTAATGCTCAAATCAGGGTGAAATGGAAAAATCAGGTGCATTTAGATAGATATCTTAGAGAGTGGTATGCTTGAAGTTGTTCTGTTAGGGACTATTGTTAGGGACTCTTGTTTGTTTCTGGGCCTCCTTTTTGTGGGTTGATGAAATTGTTTTTAGGGTGCCCTTCTGTCTAGGGCTTGTTTCAGGTTGTTTTGTGTAGACAACTTTTTGACTTTTGTCATCATGTTTTGAGCTCATTGTTTTATCCTGGGGTATGCCCCTTGTACATTTGTACATCTTTTTTGGAATATATTTACCACTTTCCGAAAAAAAAAAGGATATCCAAAAGCAATGGTATCCAACACAACCTTGAATCTGAGGAAGACCAAGGTAACCTTTCTATTGACGAACAAGGTGCAGAGACTTTTCGAGCAGTGCCACAAGAAACTAGTGATGCTAACACACTTGAGAAACTTCTGTTTGAGGTTCTTCAGACTGAAACCATAGTTCCTGCAAAATGTCCTCTTGTGTGCACTGCTAATGCCACTATTAGCGATGTTCCATCTGCTTGGGGTGATCAGGCCGCCATTGGGGACGAGGTTTCCTTCCCTAACATCTCCATTCCTAAAGATTTAACTCTAAATCAAAAGGAAATCTCTCCTCCTAGTTCTCATAAAGAAGCTGTTGGATTCCAAGCAAACCATGAGGAGTCCCTTAGGCATTCTTCTGATTTGGATTCTGTTTTATTAAAGCTTAGGAGGGAGTATATTCCAAATATTCAAGAAGAAAATGATGTAGGTACTATTTTTGATCCAAGTAGTAGCAGCAACTCACAAACCGAAGTGTTTACAGAAGGTGGATCTCACGCATACCATTTTGCGCCCAACGGTCATAAAGGACAGCCACCTACTCTGCAAACAGCAGTCAACTTTCTTTTTTTTTCCGGAAAAATGGTAAATATATTCCAAAAAAGGGCTGTACAAATGTACAAGGGGCATACCCCAGGATAAAACAATAAGCTCAATACATAAAAACATGAGGCCACCTAGCAAACAACATACAAAAAACATGGGCATGCCCTTCATGAAACAGCCAAAGGGCATCCTAGCGTCCTAGCAAAACAAACACTTTTACAATAAGAACAGGTGACAAATCAAAACATGTAGCAAAGGAAGCTACCCAAAATCAGAACACATGGCTTGCCAAAAGAAAAGGAACTAAAGCAAACAGGCCAAACCAACCAATGGCACTAAAGCCACTTGCTAATTATAGTATCAAAATTAGTATGGTAACTCCATTTTACCCTAAGAAGATTATTAATCTGGGAGATGATGATCTTGAGGATAGTCTCCATAGGGTAGAATTTTCGTTTAAAAGTTCTGTTGTTCCTTTCTTTCCATAGCTCATAAACAGCCACTCCCAGACAGATCTTAGGGATAATAAAATGAATTTTCTTCCCATTCAGGTTCTGAGCCATCCAAAGTAAGGTCCCACTCCAGCTGTTTCCATTCCAATTCAAGCCACATCTGATCATAAGTTCCTGCCAAACAAACAAGGAGTAAGGACAAGAAAAAAATAAATGATCATGGGTTTCCTCATGAGAGTGACAAAAAACACAAGCAAGAGGACCAGGGGTAAAGTGATAGATCCTGTCATGGGTAGAGAGCCTAACATGGGAAGCTATCCAAAGAATGACATTATGTCTAGGAATACCCCCTTGGTACCACACAACTTTATGCCAAGGAACAGTAGGGAAGTGATCTCTCAAGTGCTCCCAAATTTGAGAGGAACTGAAGGTCCCATTATTAGTAATCTTCCAACACACTCTGTCCGTAAGATCAGTAGGCAGGTAGAAAGTAGACAAAATGGTCCTAACATCATCAAGCTCAATAGTGTGAGTACTAGGCCAGGCCCACTCCCCACCTCTAATGATAGTGCTAACCTTGGCATTAAGGTCAATAGCAGCATCATAGACAATTCTGGGGGTATAAGTATCCAACAAAGATCCCATATGAAGCCAATTATCAAACCATAGAGAAGTGTGTTCACCATTACCAATTCTGTGAATAAGTAAAGGCTTAGCAACTTGTCTAAGTTTTAATAATTTTCTCCAATACCAAGAACATTGGGAAGGGGCTTTAACCTGCCAAAAACTTTTATTTTTAAGCATGTACAAATGGACCCAACTTCTCCATAGAGACTGGTTAGACAGGTCTAAAAGGCTTCCTATATGTTTAAGGTTTAAAACAGTGTTAGTTAAATAAATATTTTTGAACCCCAACCCTCCTTCCTCTTTGGGCCTACACACTTTGTCCCAAGCAATTTTGGCACCAAGGTGATTATCAGTATTCCCAGCCCACATGAATATGGACATAGCTTGGGCCACTTGTTTGAGAACACCTTTGGGAAGAACAAACATACTAGACCAGTAGATTTGAATACCTGTCAAAACAGAATTAATCAGTTGAGCTCTACCAGCATATGACAAAAATTTAGATTTCCAAGAGTTGACCCGGAAACAAATTTTATTAACCAGATCCTCACAATCTTGTGTTTTAAGTTTAGAAGTGATTAAAGGCACCCCAAGGTATCTGATGGGAAGAGTGCCCTTAGCAAAACTGAGAGTGGTTAATATGTTATCAACTTGGTCTTCTTCCACATTAGAGAAAAAAAGACAACTCTTGGCATTATTAGCTTGGAGGCCAGTGAAGAGAAAGAACTGGTCAAGAGTTTGCCTAATAAGAGTGGCACTTTCAACATCACCATTAAGGAGGATGAGCAGATCATCTGCAAAGCAAAGGTGAGAGATACGTAACTTGTCACATTTCCAATGGTATTTGAAAGGCATATTGTGGATATTATGATGGAGCAATTGGCTAAGGGTATCCATAACAAGGACAAATAAATAAGGAGAGATAGGGTCTCCTTGCCTGATACCCCTAGCTCCTTCAAAAAAACCAATGGACTCTCCATTAAAGTTAATAGAGTACTTAGGAGTGGTAACACAAGCTCTAATCCATTTCTTTAAATTGGGGGGGAAACCAAGAACATCCAAGAGGTCAAGGAGGAAATCCCAGCTAACACTATCATAGGCTTTCATGATGTCCACCTTAGCGGCAACTCTAGGTTTACCCATGGGTTTGTGGTAATCCCTTAGAAGGTCTTGGGCTAATAAGACATTATCACTAATTTTCCTTCCAAGGATAAAAGCAGATTGAGCTTGATCCACCATGTCAGGGAGAATCAACTTGAGCCTGCTAGCAATAATTTTGGATATACATTTATAAATAGTATTGCAACAGGAAATGGGCCTAAAATCACTCATCTTAGAAGGATTTGGTACTTTGGGAATTAGAGCAATGAGGGTGGTATTTGACTCCTTAAGTAACTCTCCATTTTGAAAGAATTCTTTAATAGCTGCAAGGATAGTGGGGCCAGTGGTAGCCCAGGAATCTTTAAAGAAAAAGAGTTAAAACCATCTGGGCCAGGGGCCTTATTACTATGCATGCTAAAAAAGGTATTTTAATCTCAATATCAGAAGGGAGCCTGTCCAACTCAGTCAGAATATTCAATGGGACTCTTTTATGAACAAATCTCCTAAGAGCTTCTTTTCCAGGGTAAGTCTGGTTAGAGGGAGTACCAAGTAATTTTTGAAAGTACCTAATAGTTTCCTCTTTATCCTCTTCACAATTGTTTGTGAAGCTACCATCAGGTTTTTCAAGGGACAGGATTCTTTTCATGTTCCTTCTAGCTTTAATGGACATGTGGAAATATTTGGAGTTTTTATCACCTGCCTCAAGCCATTGTAACCTAGATTTCTGTTTTAGGATTTCTTCCTCAATCCAACTAGTCTCCTGGAAGGTTTTCAAGCATTTTTTGTACTCCTCAATCAAAGAGGGGTTGGTAGGATCATGATTTAAGGCAGTTTGGACAGCTTTTAAATCAATTCTAGCCTTATCAGCATTAATTCTCTCTTGACCAATAGTAAGCTTCCCAAACTTTTTGAGCTTAGTTTTAAGAATTTTAAGTTTTTGGCAAATTTGATATTGGGCAGTACCTTGAACAGGCTTGTCCCAAGCAGCCTTAACAATAACCTCATAGTGGTCCATTGTAGTCCAAAAATTATAGAATTTAAAATTCCTACCTTTTCTTTTATGACTGTTATCAATATGAACAACTATAGGGCAGATGGCCTTTTCCCTTAAATTCCGGCGAGCTGTCTCCCTCTTCAAAGAATGAGCTACCGATTCCTAATGGCACTAATGTTATACAAGGTGTACACATGGCTAAGTCCTATTTTATGAGCCCAGCAACAAATCAGATGACTACCTTTTCCGCAAATCCAGGTAACCTGTGTCCTCCTAGTCCCGAGGCTATTGCAAATGGGCGCACCATTCCAAATGGTTCCCAACTTGGGTTTATGGGCTCCTTTAGCGAAATCGATGCATTAAATGCCCAACTCATAGCAACAGAGGTGGGCCATCAGAATGGCAATGCAGATGAGGTTGGGGCCACGTGTCCTTTTGTGGTGGCAACGGATGGAAATTCAAATGAAGCCAACGGCTATGAGGCTCGCCCATCCCATCAAGTTGACTTAGCCACATTCACTGCGACAAAAGCTATTACTGCCGAAGCTATTGAGATGGATCCGAGTTGTGTCCTGTTTGGAGCTTCTAGCATGTAAATGATTTTGCAAACTAAAGGTATTCCTATTCAACAGTTGGAAGATCATGCTAAACGCCAAGAAGGCGTGAGCCCCATAGGTGGGAGGACTCTTTGTGATAACCAACGTGGATCATGGGCTGGGTTATTCAAATCTGAGGTTCAGAATGGTAGGTTGGCCCAAATTGAGCTGGGCTCAAATAGACCAGATTTGGAAATTAATTACAAAACCACAGTATGTAGCAAGGAATTTAATTTGGAGTTTGTGGACCATGGAGGGATCGAAGATAATCTTGTTCTTAAAATTCTGAAGGACTTAACTATAGCTGGGAAGGATGAATGGACTGCTACCTTGGTTGGCCGGTTTCTAGGCAGGAAGCTTCCATTTTCCCTAGTCACTAACGTTACTGATCGGCTTTGGGCTACTGAGGGCCTTATTGATACGTTGGCCACTGACTCTGGATGTTATTTTTTTTCATTCTCTAGTACGGAGGCTAGGGATGCAATTTTAGAAGGAGGACCATGGTTTGTGGCAGGTCAACCTCTTCTTCTTAGGCCGTGGAAGCCACATTTCTCCTTTGATAACGAGGAGGTTCACTCCATTCCAATCTGGGTTAACTTCTATGGTATACCGCTTGAATACTGGAATCCGAAAGGAATCAGTTTTATCTCTAGTTTCATTGGGAAACCAATTCGTGTTGACCGCATAACTGCAAGTAGAAGGCGTATAACCTATGCTCGTGTTTGCATTGAAGTTTCTGCAGATTTTGAATTCCTCAATGAATTCCATATTGAATCAGAAGATGAGGAGACTGGCAATACTATTAGAACAAAGATCAATTTAGAATATCAATGGACCCCGGTTCGATGCAAAAAGTGTTCCCAGTTTGGTCATGATTGTTCTCGGACTGCGAAACCAGGTCTGAGCCATCCAGTTCGCCACCCTCTCAAGAGGAACGGTAAGGACAAGGGGACCTGGCAAGTTGTTTCAGGCAAAGATAGAGGAAAAAAGACTGTTGTTGAACACACTTCTTACTGTACTAAAAGCACGAATGGCTCGGATACTCTGCTAGCGAGGGGTAACCGATTTGATGCCCTTTCTCAGCTTTTGGAATCTCCTGACCCTAAACCTGTCAAAGTTGATACCACTGTTTCTCCCTCCGCCCGGACATCTTGTCCTGAAGCTAGCTCTTCTTACCTTGCAGATGTTCCTCGAGGTGAGACCAGAGAGGAAACCACCTTCCCTTTTAGTGTGGATGACATTGATGATTGTGTTAGTGATTTTGGCCAAGCTAGTGAGGTCGGGACCCCTAAAAGGGGTAGTCCCCTCTCCAACAGACAGAAAAAGAAGGAAGCTAAGATGAAATTCAGCGGGAGTCGTCCCAAGGGACGACAACGATCCTGAGGAGGCCCTGTTCTTTGGGTAGTTGGGATGTCTCTTGTGTTTGGTACATGCCATGTTGCTATGTTTGTTTGCTTGTTGCTTTTCTTTTCAAATGTCTGGTTTAGCTCTCGTAGCATGATGATTGCGCTTATTGTAATATCCTAGGGTATGGCCCTTTTTTTGGAATCGATTTACCCTTTTTCCGAAAAAAGAGTTATGAACAATTCGGTGATTCAACTAGTCACGTGCCTAAGGGTCAAAGGTGAAAATTTTATTTTTCACTATTTTTGCTACGTCGGGGCGTGACAGGGATTTTTGGTATCAGAACCTTAGGTTAAGACGTGTACATCGATTGTCCTACACACTTAACTTATCAACTATTAGTCCCTTTTTCCACCTATGAAGATATTAATCCTATGATAGTTATGGAGGGTGGAGGGCCAGAGTTGGATGACGACTTTGAGGATGCAGAGCTAGAGCCTTTGGATGACCGATGATAAGATGGTTGATGAGTTTGACCCATACTTGGACTGGGTTCCGTCTGAGGAGATTCCAATACAGGGTGATGCTCCACCATATGAGTTAGACATTGTAACACCTGTAATTTCTTTTCTTTTCGTTAATAATATCAGCTTTTCGAATTTCTATATTGGACCGGCTATATTATTATATTATTATTTTTGTAGGGTGACGATTTTGATGTATCTTAGGATTACTGATTTGACTATAGTAACCGTACTGACTTGACCGTAATAGGATTTAACGTAGTCCCGTACCCGGACCCAGACATTAGAAACAATACCCGTTTGCACGTAAATCGAGACTGATAGGCATAACGAGGACTTTTGCACGTAAACCGAGGAAGTGGCACAAAAACCCGATGTGGGCCCCACCATAGGTAAATTTGTAGTCGTCTATTTTGATGATATCCTAGTGTACAGCAAGAACTTAAATGAACATATCGAACATTTGAGATGTGTGTTTGGTGTGTTGAAATCTGAAAAGTTGTATGCTAATTTTAAGAAATGTACTTTTTGCATGGAATAAGTTGTTTTTCTTGGATGTGTTGTTAGCACAGAAGGTATTGAGGTGGATGAAGAGAAAGTCAAGGCCATCAGGGAGTGGCCAACGCCTAAAGGTATCACTAAGGTAAGAAGCTTTCATGGTTTAGCTAGCTTTTATAGGCGTTTTGTTAAGGATTTTAGTACACTTGCTGCACCACTCACTGAAATCATTAAGAAGAATGTTGGGTTTCATTGGGGAATTGAACAAGAGAATGATTTTGCTACTATTAAAGAAAGGCTATGTTCTGCACCTGTGTTAGCAGTACCTGACTTTAACAAAACTTTTGAGATTGAATGTGATGCTTCAGGTATAGGGATTGGAGCCGTTTTGATGCAGGATAGGAGGTCCATAGCCTTCTTCAGTGAAAAACTAAGTGGGGCTGCCCTAAATTACCCTACTTATGACAAGGAACTTTATGCTCTTGTTCGCTCTCTAGAGACATGGCAGCACTACCTTTGGCCTAAGGAGTTTGTGATCCACACCGATCATGAATCATTGAAGCATCTTAAGGGCAAGGTAAATTAAATAAGAGACATGCTAGATGGATGGAATACATTGAGACTTTTCCTTATGTCATTCGTTACAAGCAAGGTAAGGAAAACATTGTTGCTGATGCTTTATCCCGAAGGCATGTACTTCTTACTTCTATGAGTGCTAAAATGCTTGGGTTTGAATATGTGAAAGATATGTATGCCAATGATGCTGATTTTTCTGATGTGTATTTGGCATGTGATAAAGCGGCATTTGGTAAGTTTTTTAAGCATGATGGTTATTTGTTTAAAGAAAGTAAATTGTGTGTGCCTCATTGTTCAATGCGAGAATTGTTGGTGCGAGAGGCACATGGTGGGGGCTTAATGGACACTTTGGTGTTAGGAAAACCTTAGAAATTTTACATGAACATTTCTTTTGGCCTAGGATGCGATGAGATGTCATTAGAATCTGTGGTCGGTGCATTACATGTAGAAGGGCCAAATCTAAGGTTTTACCACATGGGTTGTATACACCCTTACCCGTCCCTAGTGAGCCGTAGGTAGACATATCTATGGACTTTGTTTTAGGGCTGCCTAGGACAAAAAGAGGTAGAGATTCTATTTTTGTGGTGGTGGATAGATTTAGTAAGATGGCACATTTCATTCCATGCCATATAACAGATGATGCCACAAACATAGCTGATTTGTTTTTCAAGGAGATAGTACGACTCCATGGTATGCCTAGGAGTATTGTTTCGGATAGGGATGTCAAATTCCTTAGCTACTTTTGGAAGGTTTTGTGGGGAAAATTGGGTACCAAACTTTTATTTTCCACTACTTGTCACCCACAAACTGACGGACAAACTGAAGTAGTCAATAGGACTTTAACTCAACTCCTACGCACTGTCATTCAAAAGAATTTGAAAACTTGGGAGGACTATTTACCATTTATCGAATTTTCATATAATAGGAGCATGCATACTACTACTTCTCATTCTCCCTTTGAAATTGTTTATGGTTTTAATCCACTTACTCCTTTAGATTTAATGCCTTTACCTGTTGATGTCAGGAGTAGTTTGGATGGACACCAAAAGACTGAATTGGTGAAGTCAATTCATGAGAGAGTACGACTTCAAATTGCACAAAAAAAATGAAAAGTTTGCTTCCCAAGCCAATAAAGGGAGAAGGCGTGTCACCTTTGAACCTGGAGACTGGGTGTGGGTTTATATGCGCAAAGAAAGGTTCCCAGCTCATAGACGGACTAAATTGCATCCTCGAGGGGATGGACCTTTCCAAATCCTTGAGAAAATTAATGATAATGCCTATAAAGTGGATCTTCCAGGTGAGTATAATGTTTTTGCTAGTTTCAATGTTTCTGATCTTTCTCCTTTTGATGTAGGTGACGATTCGAGGTCGAATCCTTTTGAGGAGAGGGGGAATGATGGGAACCATAGTGGACCAAAGCTTAAAGATGATCATTTGCAAGTTCCAGATGGGCCAATCACAAGGTCAAGAGCTAAGAAGATCAACGAAGCAATGCAAGGACTGGTGCAATCCACTTGGGCAAAGCTCATAAACTTATTATGCAAGGCCCCAACATTTAACATGGGCTTGAAGAAAGAAGAATCAGTTCTAGTTCATGTGATACAAGCTACAGAAGGGGTGGAATAGCTTATTGGGTTTTTATAGACTTTAATTTTTTTATGTTTCTATGGTTTTGGCATGTGGGCCTATTTTATTTTTTTAAGTAGACATTTATTTAGCTTTAAACATGCAGTTTAAGTTATTTTGGGCTTGAGTATTTAGCCCATGTCTTTTATTTTTCGTTGAAGGCCTTTTTGGCCCAAGGGTTTCTTAGAAGGGATTAAAAGAAAGAACTTTGTAGCAGCTTGGATATAGAACGTGAATGAAATTTATTTTCTGGAGAGCTATTCAGTTTTCTCTGCTTGTTCTTGATTGAACAATCCGAACTTATCAAAGGCATTCCCTTTGTGGTGCTCACACCAAATCTGGGTTCTTGAAACAGGATTTCAACGGGTCTAGATCATCCCTGTGACTTGATTGTTGGCTTTCTTGGGTGAATTACAATCTGATCGTGGGTTCAAGGAATATCAATTCCATGAGTTCACATCACAAAGTCCTATTTACTACTTCAGTTTGACCATCAGTTTGTGGGTGACAAGTAGTAGAAAATATTAACTTAGTCCCTAGCTTACACCACAAGGTCTTCCAAAAGTAACTCAAGAACTTAGCATCTCTATCCGAAATAATTGTTCTAGGCATACCATGTAATCTTACAATCTCCCTAAAGAACAAATCAACATGTGATGCATCATCCGTTTTGTGACATGGAATAAAATGTGCCATTTTAGAAAAGCGATCTACCACCACAAAAATCGAATCCCTACCCTGTTTGGTCCTAGGCAAACCTAACACAAAGTCCATTGAGATATCAATCCAAGGCTCACTAGGAATAGGCAGTGGTGTGTATAATCCATGGGGTTGCACTCGAGATTTTGCTTGCCTACAAGTTACACATCTTCTACAAATTCTCTCAACATCTCTTTTCATATGTGGCCAAAAGAAATGCTCGTGTAGGATGGCTAGTGTCTTAGCAACTCCAAAGTGTCCCATTAAACCCCCACCATGCGATTCCCTCACTAGCAAATTGCGTAATGAACAATTAGGAACACACAACTTATTCTCCCAAAATAAGAAATCTTCATGCCTAAAGAATTTACATAATGCTTTTTTCTTACAATTCCTATATTCTTCACGAAAATCTTGGTCTAATGGATATAATTCTTTAATGTGTTCAAAACCAAGCAATTTTGCATCAAGAGTAGAAATCAATGCATACCTGTGAGAGAGAGCATCTGCAACGATGTTTTCCTTACCTTGCTTGTAACATATGACATATGGAAATGTCTTAATGAATTCCACCCACCGCGCATGCCTCCTATTCAACTTGTGTTGGCCCTTCAAATGTTTCAAGGATTCGTGATCGGTGTGAATCACAAACTCCTTAGGCCAAAGATAGTGTTGCCATGTCTCCAATGCTCGGACTAACGTATACATTTCCTTGTCATAGGTAGGGTAGTTTAAGGCTGCCCCACTCAATTTCTCACTAAAGAATGCAATTGGTCGTCCTCCTTGCATGAGAACTGTGCCCATGCCAATACCTGAAGCATCACATTCAATTTCAAATGTTTTAGTAAACTATGGTAGAACAAGTAAAGGAGCATGGGTTAATTTTTCTTTAAGTAATTGAAACGCCTTATCTTGTTCTTCCTCCCATTTGAATCCAACGTTCGTCTTGATGACTTCAGTAAGCGGGGCGGCTATGCTACTAAAGTCTTTCACAAACCTCCGGTAAAAACTACCAAGCCCATGAAAACTTCAAACTTGGCCTACACTCATGGGCATTGGTCACTCGCGAATCGCACGAACCTTTTCCTCATCAACCTGTACTCCTTGGGCACTAACAACAAAGCCAAGAAACACAAGCTTATCTATGCAAAAAAGTGCACTTCTTAAAGTTAGCAAATAACTTTTCCTTTCTCAAGACTTGCAAAACTGATTTCAAGTGTAGAACATGGTCATCAAAGTTTTTGTTATAAATGAGTATATCATCAAAATAGACAACAACAAATCTGCCTATAAAAGTACGCAATACATGGTTCATTAATCGCATAAATGTACTTGGTGCATTAGTTAATCCAAATGGCATCACTAACCACTCATATAAACCATGTTTTGTTTTAAAAGCAGTTTTCCATTCATCTCCTTCTTTCATTCTTATTTGATGATAACCACTTTTTAGATCAATCTTAGAAAATACACAAGCATCATGCAGTTCATCTAACATATCATCCAAGCGAGGGATTAGGTGTCGATACTTTACCGTGATGTTGTTGATGGCTCGACAATCAACGCACATCCTCCACATCCCATCCTTCTTAGGAACTAAAATCACCGAAATGGCACACGGGCTCATGCTTTCTCTCACGTACCCCTTTTCCATCAATTCACTTACTTGCCTTTGTAACTCCTTTGTCTCCTCAGGATTAGCACAATAGGCAGGTCGGTTTGGAATGGAAGCGCCAGGTACGAAGTCAATTTGGTGTTCAATCCCTCGAGTAGGCGGCAAATTGTGCGGAATCTCTTCGGACATGACGTCACCAAGTTCCTGCAAAAGAGAAACAACAGAACTAGGCAAAGCGGGGTCAATCTCGTTAGTGTTCAGAAATGCCTCCTGATACAATAGTACAATCATTGACTGATTTAGAAACATCGCTCTTTTGATTTCACTCACTTTTGCATAGAAATTTGTTTTTCTCTCTATTTTTATCTCTCTAGGCGAATCTCCTCGCTTTTTTTCTCTCTCAATCTTCTTGGCCTCTCTTTTTTCTTCACTTGAATTTTCACTCACTTTCTGTTTCTCTTTCTCTCCTTTTTGAACACACTCCTTTTGTAACCTCACTTGATCCTCATAAACTTGTTGCGGGGTTAAAGGTACAAGAGTGATCAAACGTTGATTACGTACAAATGAATCTTTCTTCGTAAAGCCATCATGCTTCACGCGCCTATCAAACTGCCATGGGCGCCCTAGCAATAAGTGTCCAGCATGCATCGGTACTACATAACACATCACTTCATCTTCGTACTTACCAATTCGAAATGCCACTAACACCTGTTTGTTCACTCTCAACTCACCTCTATCATTTAACCATTGCAACTTGTACAGCCTAGGGTGTTTCAGCGTGGGCAGCCCTAACTTCTCCACCATTATTGTACTTGCAACATTAGTACAACTACCACCATCAATAATCACACTACATACCTTATCCTTAACATAGTACCTAGTATGGAAGATGTTTTCTCGCTGCACTTCCTCAACTTCTCTTGCTTGCACACTCAATGCTCTCCTTGCCACCAATGTCAATGCATCTGGGGAAACATACTCCTCCTCAGGAATGTCTTCCAACGGTGGCATATCACCGATGTCAGAATCGTCATCCTCTGTTTCAATCTCACCATTGTCTCGCATCACCATAACCCGCTTATTTGGACATTGACTTGCTATGTGTCCCCTGCCTTGGCATTTAAAACACTTAATGTCACAATTTCTAGAAGTAGAAGAATTGGATTTACCTTGATTTCCATGGCTGGCCACCTCTTGTTTTTGCTCAGTTTTTGGCTTCACCAAAGGCTGCTTCTCATCTCTTTTCCAATTATTTGGTTTCCAAGCGGATGTATTGGAATTTTGGCTTGGATTTTGGCTTGGACGTGTGCTGCTGCCCCTCCGCTTGAGTTGATTCTCAATTTTAATAGCCATGTGTACCATATCCTCCAATTCAACATAGTGTTGCAATTCCACTGCATTAGCAATTTCCTGATTCAACCCAACTAAGAATCTAGCCATTGTAGCCTCTCGATCTTCCTCTACATTTGCTCGAATCATCGCAACTTCCATCTCCTTATAATATTGATGAGAATCAACAAGCACCATCAAAGGAACCATTGCATGTTCCAGTCGGGCCTATTACTAGAGCAAGATCCAAGAGATCAAAGAAGCATTCAATGGGATGATTCAAGAAATGTGGGCTAATTCTAAAATGAGCCACTCCAAGTTTGGCCCAAAGGAAGATGATGGAGCAATAAACTTAGTCCAAGCTATTGGGGCTGATATTCTTAATTAGGTGTGGAAAGGAAGGATTCGTTGGCTGATATTTTAATTATCTTCTTTCTTATTATGAGACAAAGAATAGTCTCCTTTTTCTTTATTTTAGGCTTATAGGCTGAAAGGAAGTAATTATCTTTGTATCCTTTTTCATTTTAGGTTATATTTTCTTACTTAGGAATGTAGGCTAAAATTAGGGGAGATTATTTTAGACTATTTGTAAACTTATTTCAGCCATGCTTATATATAGCATTCACTCATTGTAATGCAGGAATATCATTGAATCAATGGATTAATAAAAATTCAGAAGTTGAGCATTGCTCCTCCCCTTGTTCTTCACATAACATCATGAACTTATCAAGGTCTTCCTTGTGGCGTTCACAAACATGAATACATGTGGTTTGCGTTTCTTTATAAACGTTGGGTCATAGGTTCACTATTATTGAAATACCTATGGTTTGCATTTCTTTATAAATGTTGGGTCACAAGTTTACTATCAAACAATCTGATTTTAGCTTTTCTGGGTAAAACATGTCAATATTGTTGTTGGGTCTCAAAGCAAGTGTATTGAGGTTCACATCAAATATTCTTCTACACTCCTATTACCTTGCCTCAAACTTTGCAACCTGTTATACAACTCCCGATAGTAGTAGCTTTGAATGAACCGCTTCCTCATAACAGTTTTCATCTCCACCCATGTCTCTATTGGATGCTCCCTATTTCTCCTCCTATTTAGTACCAATTGATCCCACCAAATAATAGCATAATCGGAAAATTCAATGGCTGCAAGTTTTACTTTCTTCATCTCGGAGTAATTGTGGCAATCGAATACTAATTCCATCTTCTTCTCCCATTCAAGATATGCTTCCGGATCAGTCTTTCCTTGAAACGAAGGAATCTTCATCTTAATACTACCCAAATTATTATCTTCCCGATTCTTAGCTTCTCTAAACCTAACTTCTCTACACCGACCACCATATCTCCTATGATTATCTATTGACTCCCGATCATTTTCTTCATCGAAGTCTTTCCCAAAATACTCCTCATCATCAACTCTTCTTTGTACATTACGAACATTTTGTGGTTGCCTATGTGGTGTACCCTCTTCAACTCTATCCAATCTCTCATGTATCGGTTCCAATTCTGCCCTCATCCTCCGCCTCATCTCCCCCACTAAAGCTTGCATTTGTAGATTCGTAACAACCGACTGTTGAGCCTCTTTATTTGTGACTCTTCCCTGATCTTGAGCTATAATCCCTGCAAGAACGGATTAGAAATAGAACAGATCCTCACTACACTCCCTCATGTGTTTCACTCAAGAATATGATTGACTCGTGTTTACACTCAAAAATCAAGTCGGCTTTTACCCTCTTATGTGCTCACCACTCCTGCCTTTTTCCACTCGTAGTAATTCTCACTCAGTTCTTATGAAACTGATCAAACAATGACCAGAATTTCTTAGTAACAATCCACACCCAAACTAGACCAATCAAATCTGGAAGTTGAAAGCACGACTAAAAACGAACGCGGATGGCTAGGTTTCCAAAAGCACAAAAAAATGGAATTTTCGAAAAAAAAAATTTCACACTATGGAGTAAGGTCAGATTCGGACTCCTTAGACCCCAAATATCATAAAACAAAAATAAAATTTTAAGCCGAGTTTTTTTTTTTTTTTTCGGCCTACCGATCTCTTCTCTTCTTTTTTTTTTTTTTTTTTTCCTTTTTTGTTTGAATAGTCAGAGAGACATCACAATTCACATATCTGTTTCAGAAACCCTAATTCCTGAGAAGGAACAGACCACAATAATTTTTGAATAGTCAGAGAGACTTCACAATTCACGTATCTGTTTCAGAAACCCTAATTCCTGAGAAGGAACATACCACAATAACAACAATCACGAGAATGAACAAACACGAAGTAACAAGAGCAAATCACAGATCAGATTCGCAAACCCTAAACACGAAATTCCAGATCGTAATTGAACACCTTTTTTTTATACGGTTCAGAAACGAGAACGAATAAGAAAACGAAAAAAAAAAACAGAAACAGAAACAAAAACAAAAGGAAAAACGAATAAGAACAGAACCAGAAGAAAGGAATAAGAACAGAAACGAAAAAAGATAGGATAAACCTGAGACTAGAACTGTGCTCTGATACCAACTGATACAAACCCCACCAACAATGTGACGAAACCCGTAACACGATTAATGCCTCGGACTGTTCTACTGTCATATTCAAATGGGAACCGTGACCCAACACCTATATCAGATGCGAACCTAGGTATAAAGGATGAAGACGCCATAATAAAGGATGGAAAACTCGATTGATAAGTCCAGGTATGAACGCCACAGAGTAAATCTGATAAGTTTGAATAGTTCTTCAAAGAACTAAAGAGAAAACTCTCACAATATTATTAATGATCAAAACTGCATATTATAAACCCTAAAACTGTTTAAATAGCTGAGGCTTACAGTTGGGCCCTATAAGCCTACGAAATATTATGCCCCAAAATAAATTCACCCATAATTAAAATGAAATGAAACTAAAGGAATAAGGAAAGTTCCATAGTTGGCAAGCCTATAATTCAGCAATTTAAGCAATTAAGAAAAAATTGACAATCAAATTCTAATTTTAGGAAAACTAAAATTTGACTTCAATCTTGAACTGCTGGATTATTCTTCTAGAACTTGAATTAGATTGAGACATCTTTGTGGACCAAGCTCAATAGGCCTCCACGAATTTTCCTGAGACCAAACTTCTTGAATTAGCCCATTAAGTGCCTCTTTGAACTTCTTTACCCGAGCCCTTATAACTAGTCCAATTGGAATTTGAACTGGTTCCCTTGAGGACGTGCCATGATTTGCATCACAAAAAGAGTTGCAAGCTATGGTGGATAAGCTACTTGAGATTGGACATTACCAAGAAGTTTTAGCAAAGAATAGGAGGAGGCCATAATAAATTTGCTCAAGTCATTAGGAAATAGGTGTGTATATACCTATTTGGTACATGAATCTAGACTTTGTGTGTTAATGTATGTGTTTTTTGGGGTAGTATTGGATTGAAATTTTGTTGGTTCCTTGCAATCTGTTTACTACAACTCTTGATTGGAATGCCATGCAAATATTTCACTTTCTAATGTATTAAAATTGTGTTGAATTCTTGAATTAGAGCATTGTCTCCTAACTTAAAACTTAAAAGCTAGATTAAGTCAACCATGTTATGAATTAATTATTATGCTTTCCGTGTAAACCTTCAGTGTTTTATTTGGTATATGACACTTTTTTTTAAATTTTTTTTATATATGCTTGGCATGCGATCTTTTTAAATTTTGTTTGATCTGTGAATCTTTTTATTCTGCTTGGCCTATAAATCTACAATGTTTTGAAATTTTAGTAGATCCTGTTCTTTTATTTCTGTTGTGAAAACACATAGGATTCTTACAAGGCCGAAGGTAGGTAGGTAGAGTTAGTTATTGTCCGTACACGCGCAAAGTTCGAATTATTCGGTAGTGCCTTTAGGCACGGGTTATACCTAGTATTTTATAGTTGATGATTTTTTATTTTTTTACTTTACTTTTATATCAAGTTAAGGTATGTTTTTGTTATAGAAAATTATAACTAGGTTGTTTTGGTTGGTGAGATGAGCCACATAGTACTGAACCAACCCACATGTCCTAGTTCACTGTGTTTTGTATTGTTTGACACTTTCACTAAATGGACAATTTTTAGCAGGATTTATTTTTACTGCAAGTGATTTTTGGTATGGACACTTAGTAGAAATCATTTGTTGCTTGATCAAATATTAACAAGGGAAAAAAGGAAAAAAAATATCCATAAATGGAATTTATCCATAAATATCCATAAAAAAATATCCATAAAAAATATCCATATAGGAAAAGATATATGATATTAGAAAATATCCATATAGGAGAAAATTCTATTAGATTGAGGAATTGATATTTTCTTTTGGGTAGAGTATTGATATTTTTTTTCTCCTTGCAGGTTTTAAAGACATTATATCATAGATGTCATATGATAAGAGTTAGACGTTGGTTCTAATATATTGAATACCTTAGATGATATTTGATACACTTGTATTGCATTGGATAGTTGTTTTAACTATATATCTTTTGTACTGGTTGCAAAATTATTTGATTATTGGATGTTTGTTGGAAACATGATGTCTAGTATTATAACTATCTTACATAAATATGTTTTTATTTTAATTTAATCAATTAGCACTGGTTTTTTTTTTTCCGAAAAAAGGTAAATATATTCCAAAAATTATAACTAGGTTGTTTTGGTTGGTGAGATGAGCCACATAGTACTGAACCAACCCACATGTCCTAGTTCACTGTGTTTTGTATTGTTTGACACTTTCACTAAATGGACAATTTTTAGCAGGATTTATTTTTATTGCAAGTGATTTTTGGTATGGACACTTAGTAGAAATCATTTGTTGCTTGATCAAATATTAACAAGGGAAAAAAAGAAAAAAAATATCCATAAATGTATAGGAGAAAATTCTATTAGATTGAGGAATTGATATTTTCTTTTGGGTAGAGTATTGATATTTTTTTTCTCCTTGCAGGTTTTAAAGACATTATATCATAGATGTCATATGATAAGAGTTAGACGTTGGTTCTAATATATTGAATACCTTAGATGATATTTGATACACTTGTATTGCATTGGATAGTTGTTTTAACTATATATCTTTTGTACTGGTTGCAAAATTATTTGATTATTGGATGTTTGTTGGAAACATGATGTCTAGTATTATAACTATCTTACATAAATATGTTTTTATTTTAATTTAATCAATTAGCACTGGTTTTTTTTTTTCCGAAAAAAGGTAAATATATTCCAAAAATTATAACTAGGTTGTTTTGGTTGGTGAGATGAGCCACATAGTACTGAACCAACCCACATGTCCTAGTTCACTGTGTTTTGTATTGTTTGACACTTTCACTAAATGGACAATTTTTAGCAGGATTTATTTTTATTGCAAGTGATTTTTGGTATGGACACTTAGTAGAAATCATTTGTTGCTTGATCAAATATTAACAAGGGAAAAAAAGAAAAAAAATATCCATAAATGTATAGGAGAAAATTCTATTAGATTGAGGAATTGATATTTTCTTTTGGGTAGAGTATTGATATTTTTTTTCTCCTTGCAGGTTTTAAAGACATTATATCATAGATGTAGCACTGGTTAGTTGATGTCCTTTTACCGATTTAGCAATTATGTTCTGTGGTGATCTTATAATTTGTGTTTATAATAGGTAGTTGTATTGGATTGTAATTTTTGTTATCTGAGATTGTATTGTGTCAGGTACCAAAAGTAATATGGTGGATTTTTGCAAAAACAAGTTTTTTTTCAATAAAAATCCGATTTGTCACTATTATAAACTGTGACAATTAGAGAATGCTGTGACATTTTTTTTACATATTAGTTACTGCTATTAATAATTGTCATAGTCAAAAACCGTGACAAATTATGTGACTAATTCCATAAATTGTCATGGTCTAAAATCGTGACAAATAATGTGACAAATACCACAAATTGTCACGGTTTATGATTGTGACAAATAAATAAATTGACCAAAACTATGACAATTGGAAGTGATATGTCACTTTTAAAGTGTAACAAATGAACTTGTCACAGTTCTGGACAGTGAATTTTTTTTTGTCACACCCGAAAATGTCACGGTTTAGAACCGTGACAAATGGCCTTTGTCACTGTCCAAAACCGTGAAAAATCAGCCATTCTGGTGTAGTGTCCCCATATCTATTTGTTCTTATCATGGAGGCTCTGAGCCAATTACTTCACAATAGTATTCAACATGGTCCATTTACATTTCATTGGAAATGTGATAAATTAAAGATATCTCAACTTTGTTTTGTTGAATCTTATTGTTTTGCTCCATGGTGATATTGAATCTGCTATGATCATTAGAAATACTTTAAATCGGTTCTATCATTTGTGGTCTTCAAGCAATTAATGATAGAAGTTGTGTATTTTTTTTTTTCGGGTTTTGAAGACCACTTGGCAATTAACATTCAAAGAGAACTCCAATTATCTAAATGAACCTTTCCTATGAGATATCTTAGAGTTCTACTCATTACCACAAAGCTGAAGAAAGTTCATTGTGAAGACCTTGCCACTAAAATTTGCTCTAGAATCAACTCATGGAAACCTAAGTTTTTATCTTATGCTAGCAGGGCTCAATTTATCCAATCTGTTTTGTCAGGGATCCAACAGTTTTGGTCTGGGATGTTTATCCTTCCAAAGAGTGTTCTTAAATAGGTGGACCAAGCCCTTAGGAGATTTCTTTGGACTGGGAATACAGAGATGGGGCATAGAGCAAAAATTGCCTAGGTCAAAGTTTGCAAACTAAAAAAAGAGGGAGGTTTTTTTTTTCGGAAAAGGGTAAATAAAAGAGGGAGGTTTGGGATTTAAGGATATTTTTATGTCTAATACTATTCTTAATCTAAAACATATTGGAAAGCTCCTTGACCCCAACAATAAATCCCTCTGGAAAGGTTGGGTGCACTTGTATATGATTAAAACTAAAAGCTTTTGGGAAGTTAAAGCTCTTGGCCAATGTTCTTGGTATTTGAGAAAGTTATTAAAACATAGGGAAATAGTGAGACTATTACTTATTCATAAAATTGGTAATGGACAACATACCTCCCTTTGGTTTGACAACTGGCTTCCATGTGGTCCTCTTTTTGAGAAGTACTCTAACAGAATTGCCTATGATGCTACGATTGATTCTAATGCAAAAGTGGAAGTAATTATTAGAAATGATGATTGGAATTGGCCTACTTCAAATTCCATTGGCTTAAATAAAGTTCGATCTATCTTATCTCAAATGTATAAGCCAAATGGTATGACTGATAGTGTGTTATGGACCACTTCCCTCGATGGGAAGTATAAATTTGTATATATATGAAATCACATTAGAGAGGAGTTCCCTATGGTTCCATGGCATAAACTGGTTTGGTTTTTAGGTTGCACACCTAGACAAAATGTAATTTTATGGATTACTGTCCAGGAAAGACTTGCAATCCATGCTAGAATCTATACTTATACTCCTAGCCCTTTGGCTTATGTATTTTGTCTTAATCAAATGGAATCCCATAACCTTTTTGTATTGTGCTTTTGCCTCATATATTTGGCAGGATCTTATATAAAGATGTGGGCTAACTTGGAACAACACTAATTAGAATACTACAGTCCTTTGGATGGCACAACATTGGAAGGGGAGGAAGATCGAGCATGCTATACCCAAAATCTGTCTTGGAGTTGCAGTGTATGACATATGGAGGGAAAGAAACATCCGAACGTTTCAAGGCAAATCTACCCCTAGATAACAATTGCTTCAAAGCATGGTGTCACAAATTAATTCTCAGATCAGATCTAATTGGAAACAACATTCCCAACTTGAGATTTTTGTACTACCCTAGACATAGTGGGTTGCTTTTGGTTTTTTTTTTTTCAGAAAGGGTTAATCAATAAAAAAGAAAAAGCCAAAACAACACTATACAAAAATACAAGGGGCATACCCCAGGATATACAATGGGGTTACTTTTTATGTTCATTTGGGTTGTGTTTTTGTTGATTTTTTAGATGACTATCTGGTTGTCTGTCCTCTTTTTTGTTTTATGGCCTCCTTGCCACTTGGCCTCATGCAGTGCTTTTTGTTATATCCTGGGGTATGCCCCTTGTACATTTGTGTAGCCCTTTTTTGGAATATATTTGCCTTTTTTCAAGAAAAAAATCATATCACTCTGATACCTTATGAAATGTGAAAAGAAAGAAAGAGAATTGCATAGTCGAGATGGCATGTTTGGAAAGGTGTCAAGTGATTCAGCATATATGTTACGAGAAATAAGGTGTTGTAGCCTTACTTATCTCAGTATGACTTGGATTCGGTAAGTTAATTAGGAAGGATTGAGCCTAGGCTGACTCAAAAACGGCAGGCCAGTCAGAGTCTTGTGATAGCCTTAATTATTCCAGGCTGACTCAGATACGGCAGATTAATTAAGAGGATTGAGTCCAGGCCGACTCAAATACGACAGAACAATCTAATCGTGCCCAGGCAGACACGGATATAGCAGACCGATAGTTAGATATTCTGGACTTAGTCTAGGCCGACTCGGATACAACATACTAATAAGGGTGTTCAGCAGGTTATTATAAACTTGAATGTCTAGGTAAGTCCAGGCTGACTCGGATATGGCAGATATATTGGCAGACCTTCTAAATTAACGGCATTATGCTTGATGGTTCTAGGTGAACTGAATGAGTCGAGAGATTGTTATCGAGATAAAAGAGTCAGTGAGATGAGATGGTTTCATTGTTCATGCACGGTCTTAAATATTCATTACTCAAATTGTTTATTAATTGTTATAATGCGATGACTGAAATAATGGATTAACCGTACTCTAAAGTACTGAATAATAACAATAACTTTTAATATACTTTTATGTACATTGTTTGTGTGTTCATTAAGCTCACTCAGCTTTCATTAGCTGATGAATTTATTTTGTCCTGGACACCCAACATGTTCAGGAAATGATTATGCAAAACAATATGACTATGCTAGCTAGAGAAGCCTGCAGAGATACTTTTATTTAAATAAAGTTGTAATAAGGATAAGCATGATGTTTTAATTCAATAAGGCGGTATGTACCTTAAGAACATTTTTTAATTGAGACAATGTGATATTTGAAGTTGTAATGATAATTAATGGTCAGCATACGTCCCTTTGGTTTGATAACTGACTCCCTTGTGGACCGCTGTTTGAGAAATATTCCAATAGGATTGCTTATGATGCTGCAATTGATGTGAATGCGAAGGTGGCAACTATTGTAATAAATTCTAATTGGGCTTGGCCAACGTCAAATTCCATTGGACTTAATGAAGTTCGAGCTACTCTGTCAACTTTGTATAAACCGAATGGTATGACTGATATAGTATCTCTTGGACTACATCTCCGGATGGGAAATATAATTTTGCACATATATGGGACCATCTGAGGGATGTATCACCTATGGTCCCTTGGTATAAACTTGTTTGGTTATCAGGATGTACACCTAGGCACAAATTCTTATTATGGATTGCTGTCCAAAATAGATTGGCAACACATGATAGGATCTATTATTATACACTTGGACCTCTTGCTTGTGTTTTTTGTCATTGTCATTTGGAAACCCATAACCACTTATTTTTCGAATGTCCTTTTTCTTCCTTTGTTTGGCAGGACCTCATGCTTAGATGTGGGCTTGTTTGGAATAGATATGACTGGGACACCACAGTACTATGGATGGCACAAAAATGGACAAGTAAGAGAATCCAACATGCTTTACCAAAAATCTGCCTTGGAGTTGCAGTCTACGGCATATGGAGAGAAAGGAATTATAGGACTTTCAACGGTAAATTTACACCAAAGGAAATGTTGCTCCAAAACATGGTGTCACAAATTCAAAATCATATTCGGTCTAAGTGGAAACAACACTCCCAACTAGCCGCTTTTATTCTACCATGGACATAAATTGATGTGATCTTGTAAGGTTGATTGGGTTTTACGGGACCTATGTTGACTCTTTTGTATTGATTGTCTAATGTTTTTAGTGAGTAGCTATATTAGCTACTAGTCCTTTTGCTGTGCTTTGTTGTCTATCCTGGGGTATGCCCCTTGTACAGTTGTACATCCTTTTTTGGAATATATTTACCACTTTCCGAAAAAAAAATATTTATCTTCCCAATTACTTTGTATACTCTATTTACTGGTACGTGTTAAGCTAAGTACATAATAAGCAATCCATCACCTGTCATGACCTACGGGTCCAAAATGAAAATGAAATTTTTTCCTTATTTTGCAATGTTGGGGCATGACAACGTCCCATATATCATTGAAGACGTTCGGCTAGTGCTCTAATATACTTCTCAACCGTGTAGACAACTGGTAAGAGTGTACACATCGTTAAAGACACCCGACGAGTCGATTCCATTACAGATAGGATGCACTGTATAGCCTATCGGCGGCCTATCAAGGGATAAGTTGATAGTAGGATCCACTATGTAGACGACTGCAATACCCTGTATTTTATTTTATTTTCATTAATACATGAGTGTTTCATTTTAATTTCTATTTATAATTTTTATTTGGGGGTTAAAATGTAATTTCCATATATAGAAACTACTTTCTATGCTTTTGAAAACTATATCTATACATTTGTACAACCTGAATTTATTTCCTACCATTATATGATTTTTAGTATTTGTATTTCAACCATAAAATACCAGTTATTATTTTAATCTGTGACTATACCGCGACTTAGGTATGGGAGCACGTGAGCTCAACCATACCGTGCATTTCTTATGGCTTTGCTTGGAGCCCAAATTAGCAATACAGTATATGTATATGCCATCAGTCTCATTTCTCTCACAGTTTCTCTATCTCTCTCAAATTCTCTTAACTCTCTCTTTCTCTTGCTCTCTCTCAAGAACCCACTCACACATAGATTATATATGCAGTTACATACACATACATATATATATATTAAAAAATCGGTACATTAAAGAAAAACAAAAGCCAAAAGGCACTGTACAAAATACAAGGGGCATACCCCAGGGATATACAATGAGCGCAAAAGCATCCAAGATGCTCCAAGGGAAGGGACGCACCTACAGCCTAGACCAAGATGGGAACCCAACAATCATATAGCCAACCAACAAAAACAAATGAAACAAAACAAGAAACATCTCCAGCCATTGCACTAGGAGGTGCAATTAAAGCAGAAAGGGCCAAAACAAAACAAACCCAGAGCATCATACACTGTCAAACACTGTCAAACAAGCCACACATCTAGCACCATCTAGCTATAAGTCTTGGTAAAATGGGGCCATTTCGCCACTTGATATGAATCTGGACAGTTATTTGTTGGAGAATCTCATCATGGGTTTCTTAATAACAGAATTCACGGCGGAAATTATCGGTGCGTTAAATTTCCTTTCAAAAGCTTCTTTGAGTATTATTAACTCACTCCCAATGTTTATATATGTGTATTTCAGTATATATAGACGTGTATATACGTATACGTGTATAATCACCATTGGAGCTTGAAAATTTGAGTTTTAGAAAAGTTAACCAAAATCAATTCCGTGAATTGAAAATGAAAGATCTTAATCCCATTAAGATGTGGTTCGAATGCTACGGCTTAATTCATCCGTATCGCGACGTATTGTTGATTTAAAGTTTTGTCACCTCTCGGTTTTACGTGAAATCTGAGAGCTACGATTGAAATTAGTTAAAATCGATTGCGTATTCGTGATCCTTGCCAAAAAATAAAGAAATCCATATATTACATGTCTTGGTTGAAGCAGAATTAGAAATGGGTAAAAACTAGCATTTAATTTTGAAACTGTGGAAGAAGACGGAGTTCCAATCGATTGGCAACCTATCCAATCAATTGCCACTTTTTGCCAATCGATTGCCATTTTCAACATTGATGACTTTTAGTAAAACGGTCATAACTTCCTCTAGAAAACTCAAAAATGCGCACTATTCGAAGCATTGGAAACTAGACTCAAAGACCTTTCATTTAATATGTAATTCATCCATAAAAATTATAACTCATTTTTAAGGGCATTTCTTCAAAGTGAACCTGCTTGTGTACTAGTAGTTGTAAAAGCATATTAAAGTAGTCTTGATGAATTTACCTCTTGTTTCATATATGACTTGATAATTTAGATCGTGGGTGCTAACTCAATGATTTTAAGTACATTGTACCTTGTTAATAAAAGAAGAATAAAAAGACTTGATTTTTTGTACATTTATTTGGTGTTACAATTTCATGGACATTGACATGCACGATAGGGTCGAGGTGGAGTCGACATGCATGGTGTGTGAGAAAGCGTGAAAAGAGTAAAGAGTGGTGGTCTTGTGTGCAACTCCAATATCGATCGGATATTATTTCTGGTATTGGAGGCGACGGTGTAGTGTACGACTCAGATATCGATCGGATATTATGCCTGGTCTCTGAGGCACTCGATTTGGATGCTGATCGGATATTATTCCTTGTATCTGAATCGATGGTATGGTGTGTGACTCCAATATCGATCATATATTATTCCTGGTATTAGAGGCTACGGTGTAGTGTACGACTCAGATATCGATTGGATATTATTCCTAGTATCTGAGGCACTCGATTTGGATACTGAGCGGATATTATTACTGGTATCTGATTCGATGGTATGGTGTACGGGCTGGGTACTGATCGAATATTGTTCCTGGTATCTATGGCGATGATCTGTTGTTTGTAACTCGGATACTGATCGGATATTATTCTTGGTATTTGAGGTAAAGGGATGGTTGAATCAAGTGTGTCGAGAGAAAAGAGTCGAAAAGATGAGATGAAACATTGTTCATGCACGGTTTCATATTTATTGCTTACTACATCCCCACGTGACTTATGTTGAAGTTGGAACCTTAAATTATTGCTTTTACAGTTTAAGTTGTACCGTTATTGATATGCTTATATATACATTGCGAGTACATGTTCATTTTACTCACCAACATGCATAAGCTGACGACGTTGATGCGTCCTGGACTCTATGTCCAGATTTTCCAGGTCAGGAGCAACCAGGGTACTTTGACTATGCAAGTTAGAGGCGGGAGACATTTCTGGAAGGCTATTTTATATTATATTTTGATGAGAACATGGCGGCTAGCACAAGGTGGAATGCGGACCCGAACCACGTGCTAATTGGTCCAGTTACTAGGGCGCGAGCAAAATGGTTCAAGGACAATCTCAATGGGCTGGTTCAACAAATTTGGGTTGAGACTAATCTTTGTAGCCCAAAGGAGGATACTAGTGACCCACAAGACTGGGTGTCCATGATTCAAGCTCTAGAATAAATTATAGGCTTGCATCCAACTTAGGAACTTTTCATATTTGTTAGTTTATTTTTATTTTAGTTTTGGGGTGAATTATATTGGGCCATAATGCTTTTGTTTGTGCTGATTGTTTACCCTGGGGTATGCCCCTTGATTTTTTGTATAGTGCCGTTTGGCTTTTTCTTTTATTGATTCGCCCTTTTCCGAAAAAAAAAAAAAAATTATTGGGCATAATATTTCGTAGGCTTAAAGGGCCCAACCGTAAGCCTCAGCTATTTAAACAGTTTAGGGTTTGTAATATTCAGTTTTTTGATCATTAATAATATTGTGAGAGTTTTCTCTTTGGTTCTTTGAAGAACTATTCGAACTTATCAGATTTACTCTGTGGCGTTCATACCTGGACTTATCAATCGAGTTTTCCATCCTTGATTGTGGCGTCTTCATCCTTTATACCAAGGTTCGCATCTGTTATAGGTGTTAGGTCACGGTTTCCATTTGAATCTGACAGTAGAACGGTCCGAGATATTAATCGTGTTACGGGTTTCGTCACATTGTTGGCGGGGTTCGTATCAGTTGGTATCAAAGCCAGGTTCTAGTCTCAGGTTTATCCTATCTTTTTCATTTCTGTTCTTATTTGTTTCTTCTGGTTCTGTTCTTATTCGTTTTTGTTTCTGCTCGTTTTCTTATTCGTTCTCGTTTCTGAACCGTATAAAAAAAAGAAAAAAAGAGGTGTTCGATTACGATCTGGAATTTCGTGTTTAGGGTTTGCGAATCTGATCTGTGATTTGCTCTTGTTACTTCGTGTTTGTTCATCCTCGTGATCGTTGTTATTGTGGTCTTTTTTTCTTCTCAGGAATTAGGGTTTCTGAATCAGATACGTGAATTGTGAAGTCTCCCTGATTATTCAAAAAAAAAGAAAAAAGAAAAGAACAGAAGAGAAGAGATCGGTAAGCCGCGATAAAAAAAAAAAACAAAAACTCGGCTTAAAATTTTATTTTTGTTTTACAATATTGGGGGTCTAAGGAGTCCAAATCTGACCTTACTCCATAGTGTGAAATTTTTTTTTCGAAAATTCCATTTTTTTTTGTGCTTTTGGAAACCTAGCCATCCGCGTTCGTTTTTAGTCGTGCTTTCAACTTCCAAATTTGATTGGTCTAGTTTGGGTGTGGATTGTTACTGAAAAATTCTGGTCATTGTTTGATCAGTTTCATAAGAACTGAGTGAGAATTACTATGAGTGGAAAAAGGCAGGAGTGGTGAGCACATAAGAGGGTAAAAGCCGACTTGATTTTTGAGTGTAAAACACGAGTGAATCATATTCTTGAGTGAAACACGTGAAGGAGTGTAGTGAGGATCTGTTCTATTTCTAATCCATTCTTGCAGGGATTATGGCTCAAGATCAGGGAAGAGTCACAAATGAAGAGGCTCAACAGCCGTTTGTTACGAATCTACAAATGCAAGCTTTAGTGGGGGAGATGAGGCGGATGATGAGGGCCGAATTGGAACCGATACATGAGAGATTGGACAGAGTTGAAGAGGGTACACCACAGGGGCAACAACAAAATGTTCATAATGTACAAAGAGGGGAGAGAGTTCAACCAAGGCGAGTGAGAGTTGAAGATGAGGAGTATTTTGGGGAAGACTTTGATGAAGAAAATGATCAGGAGTCAATAGATAATCATAGGAGATAAGGCGTCAGGGTAGAGAAGTTAGGTTTAGAGAAGCTAGGAATCGAGAAGATAATAATTTGGGTAGTATTAAGATGAAGATTCCTTCGTTTCAAGGAAAGACTGATCCGAAAGCATATCTTGAATGGGAGAAGAAGGTGGAATTAGTATTCGATTGCCATAATTACTCCGAGATTAAGAAAGTAAAACTTGCTGCCATTGAATTTTCTGATTATGCTATTATTTCGTGGGATCAATTGGTCCTAAATAGGAGGAGAAATAGGGAGCATCCAATAGAGACATGGGAGGAGATGAAAACTGTTATGAGGAAGCGGTTCATTCCAAGCTACTACTATCGGGAGTTGTATAATAGGTTGCAAAGTTTGAGGCAAGGTAATAGGAGTGTAGAAGAATATTATAAGGAGATGGAAGTTGCGATGATTCGAGCGAACGTAGAGGAAGGTCAAGAGGCTACAATGGCTAGATTCTTAGTTGGGTTGAATCGGGAAATTGCCAATGCAGTGGAATTGCAACACTATGTTGAATGGAGGATATGGTACACATGGCTATTAAAATTGAGAATCAACTCAAGAGGAGGGGCAGCAGCACACGTCCAAGCCAAAATCCAAGCCAAAATTCCAATACATCCGCCTGGAAACCAAATAATTGGAAAAGAGATGAGAAGCAGCCTTTAGTGAAGCAAAAAATTGAGCAACAAGAGGTGGCCATCCATGGAAATCAAGGTAAATCCGATTCGTCTACTTCTCGGAACCGTGATATTAAGTGTTTTAAGTGCCAAGGTAGGGGACACATAGCTAGCCAATGTCCGAACAAGAGAGTAATGGTGTTACGAGATAATGGTGAGATTGAAACCGAAGATGAAGATGACAACAAATCTGTGCCACCGTTGGAGGATGCCGATGATGAAGAGTACGCTGCCCAAGGGGATTTGTTAGTGGCAAGGAGAGCTCTAAATATGCAAGTTAAAGAAGATGATGAGGCGCAACGAGAGAACATTTTTCATACGAGATGTCATGTCAAAGATATGGTGTGTAGTGTGATCATCGATGGGGGGAGTTGCACTAACGTTGCTAGCACAACTCTGGTAGAGAAATTAGGGCTACCAACAATCAAGCATCCACGGCCTTATAAATTGCAATGGCTCAATGATAGTGGAGAAGTAAGGGTGACTAAACAAGTATTAGTTCCTTTTCGTATTGGGAAATATGAAGATGAAGTTTTGAGTAATGTGGTTCCGATGCAAGCGGGACACTTGTTGTTAGGGAGGCCATGGAAATTTGATCGACGTGTTAAGCATGATGGTTTCACAAATAAATACTCATTCGTGCTTAATCAAAGGACAATCACCTTAGTGCCTTTGACACCGAAGCAAGTTTATGAAGATCAAGTGAGGTTGCAAAAGGAGAGTGATCAAAAGAAAGAGAGTGAACAAAAGAAAAAGAGTGAGAAAATTGAGAGAGAAAAAGAAAAGAAAAATGCAGCCATTGAGGGAAAATTAGAGGGAAACCAAAAGAATTTTTATGCGAAAGCGAGTGAGATCAAACGAGCGTTGTTTTCAAATCAGCCTATGATTGTACTTTTGTACAAAGAGGCATTTTTAAACACTAACCAAATTGACTCATCTTTGCCTAGTTCTGTTGTTTCTCTTTTACAGGAGTTTGGTGATGTCTTTCCTGAGGAGATTCCACATGGTTTACCCCCTATCAAGGGATTGAACATCAAATTGATTTCATGCCAGGTGCTAACATTCCAAACCGACCAGCCTATAGAAGCAATCCCGAGGAGACAAAAGAGCTACAAAAGCAGGTCAGTGAGTTGATGGAAAAGGGGTACGTAAGAGAAAGTATGAGTCCATGCACCGTTCCGGTGATTTTGGTTCCTAAGAAGGATGGGACATGGAGAATGTGCGTTGATTGCCGAGCCGTCAACAACATAACGGTAAAGTATCGACACCCTATTCCTCGCTTAGATGATATGTTAGATGAGTTGCATGGTTCTTGTATATTTTCTAAGATTGATTTGAAAAGTGGGTATCATCAAATTAGAATGAAGGAAGGTGATGAATGGAAAACTGCATTTAAAACCAAATATGGTTTGTATGAATGGTTAGTTATGCCTTTTGGATTAACTAATGCTCTAAGTACTTTCATGAGATTGATGAACCATGTTTTGCGTGCTTTCATTGGAAAATTTGTGGTTGTTTATTTTGATGATATCCTTATTTATAGCAAAAACTTGGAAGAGCATTTGAAGCATTTAAAACTTGTGTTAGATGTACTTAGAAAGGAAGAGTTGCTTGCTAACCTAAAGAAGTGCACTTTTTGCACCGATAAGCTTGTGTTTCTTGGTTTTGTTGTGTGTGTACAAGGAATACAGGTTGATGAAGAAAAGATTCGTGCTATCCAAGAATGGCCAAGCCCATCTAGTGTAAGTAATGTGCGAAGTTTTCATGGACTTGCTAGTTTTTATAGAAGGTTCGTGAAAGACTTCCGTAGTATAGCTGCACCAATAACTGAAGTCATCAAGAAAAATATTGGGTTCAAATGGGGGGAAGAGCAAGAGAATGCATTTCAATTACTCAAGGAAAAATTAACTCATGCACCTTTACTTGCTTTACCTAACTTTACAAAAACTTTTGAAATTGAATGTGATGCTTCAGGATTAGGTATTGGCGTCGTGCTTATGCAAGAAGGAAGACCAATTGCATATTTGAGAAGTTAAGTGGGGTTGCATTAAACTATC